>CAUOFW020003347.1:652380-669743 GCA_963454935.2 Ilex paraguariensis | reverse complement strand
TCGACTTATTGACATTGCTGAGAAGCAGGTACAGGACCCTCTCTCTCTCACTCACCTGCACACACAGACATAGATATTGATATAGAGATAGGTTTAATGTCTTAAGTGGCTGTAATGTAAGAGAGATAGAAAACCCATATGGGGTTTGAGTGATTTCGTAATTGTGGGTGTGGGTTCCGATTGATCTGCTGGTGTGGGTCAATTTTTATTTCCTACATTCGTAACGATTGTGAGTTGGTATGTAGTAGGAGGTTGATGAGTTCATAGTAGGACTTCCTAAGTCTTCTGATGAAAAAGAGACGCCGCAGTCCAATAAAGTTCGTTCTGTTGCTGGTAGGCTTGCAGTTCGTATGTTTATAACTGCCACAATTACTGTCTCTATCTCTCTCAGACACACATTGCGCCCTCTAATGAGCTGATTGAGTTAGGTTCTGGAGTTGAGAGGGCAAAAGCTTGAGCTTCGACTTATTGACATTGCTGAGAAGCAGGTACAGGACCCTCTCTCTCTCACTCACCTGCACACACAGACATAGATATTGATATAGAGATAGGTTTAATGTCTTAAGTGGCTGTAATGTAAGAGAGATAGAAAACCCATATGGGGTTTGAGTGATTTCGTAATTGTGGGTGTGGGTTCCGATTGATCTGCTGGTGTGGGTCAATTTTTATTTCCTACATTTGTAACGATTGTGAGTTGGTATGTAGTAGGAGGTTGATGAGTTCATAGTAGGACTTCCTAAGTCTTCTGATGGAAAAGAGACGCCGCAGTCCAATAAAGTTCGTTCTGTTGCTGGTAGGCTTGCAGTTCGAGCTGCAGAGAGGTGAATTCTTATGCTAAAGTGGTATTTGTGATTACTTTTGGAGTTTCATCTTTTCGTTCATTAGGGATTGTCAGGCTCAAATGTATAGATATGATTGTGTACTTGCAGTTTTTCAACCTTGTTTGGTATCTGAGTTCCATTTAAAATTTAGGGTTGTGAATTAAGGACCTTTGGCTATTTGAATTCATTTTCTGGATATGCAATGGTACTTTGGGAATTTGAATTCATTTGAGACAGATGTTCTTGAATACAGGATAATTGCTTTTCTGATTTGTCAATTCTGAATTGATTTGCTCAAAATTCAGCTTGTAGAAAAGACATATATAATTTGATTTTCTGAGGGGATGTCATGGACACTAAGAATGGACTGTCTCATATGAAGGTTTTGGAAACATTTGGGTGCAAAAAAGCATATGCTATTGTAAACATTATGCTAAAACTTACACTAACATATAAATGACCAAGGAAGAACAGTATCTAGATCCATGTCTCACGACAAGGGTTTGAGCTTAAGTGGTATGACTTGCACCTCCCTATGGTGTGGACAAGAATTCAAGCCAGTACAGGCATGGTGTGTGTTGTTGCCACCCCCAGACTATTTAATGTGGTGGGGAGAAAACTACAATGGAAAAGGGGGATTTCAATGTGTAACAAGGATAAGAATCAGCAAAAGTAAACTAGCATTTTCTCTGATATCTGTCAAATTTTAATGCTTTGGGCTATGTAATAGGGTAGAACATGAGGTTGTTCATATTGATTTAAAGGTTGTATTATGAGTGGTTTAATTCAATATATGGCAGTTTGTATCGGTATTTGTTATCGGGAAATGCCTTGCCCATTACCCATACATTATTGTATACTTCGGGATGGATGAGAAGTCTGAATCCCAGAGCCCGCTAAGGCAAAGTATGTATCACGTAACTATCCATAAGTTCTGATAAAAAAAAAACTGACCATAAGCCATATAATTCATGGATTTGATTCATTTTGATACATTCAGTTGAATGTGTAAATGTTGGTTGGAGTGAAGAACCACATACATACTATACTATGAAAGTATTATTCATAAAATTGGTAAGACTTCTATGGTTAGAATTGAAATTGTAAATTGCTGCCATCCTCAATTCATCTGTCTTCCTGAAAAATATAATATTGTAGGATCCAGCCTGTTTTTGTCAAATTTAAAACACTTTAATTTGAGTTTCGAAGTCTAGTCTCAACATAGTTTCCTNGTAGAACATGAGGTTGTTCATATTGATTTAAAGGTTGTATTATGAGTGGTTTAATTCCATATATGGCAGTTTGTACCGGTATTTGTTATCGGGAAATGCCTTGCCTGTTTTTGTCAAATTTAAAACACTTTAATTTGAGTTTCGAAGTCTAGTCTCAACATAGTTTCCTGATGATGTTTACATACTGTCTTCTTTGTACAAGTTAGAATTGGATGAAGTACATTTACATATGTGTAGTTGTGTACTATATACATATGATCAAGTCAACATAGGATTTCTAGGGATGATGACAATTGATCAGCATAAAGCTTGAAGCATGAAATATTGTGAAAGAAATGTTCAAAGCAATTGAAAGCGTGGGACTANGATTTCTAGGGATGATGACAATTGATCAGCATAAAGCTTGAAGCATGAAATATTGTGGAAGAAATGTTCAAAGCAANAGCATAAAGCTTGAAGCATGAAATATTGTGAAAGAAATGTTCAAAGCAATTGAAAGCGTGGGACTGGTTGATATCATCTGTATATTTTTGTCGTATTGAAAAATGATAAGCAAACTTCTCATTCAGAAAAAGAAAAAATAGTCTGAATTTTTCATGTCGTTTCAGTTGTCCTAGTGGACGGGGAAGAAAGAAATTCCTAAGATTTGTGTGACTCACCTTCGATACAGGGATCAATCACACTTTGTGGAGTGTTGTATATTTATATTTTGGGAANCTAACTTGTTCTCTTTTGTCCCAGGAAATACCTTTCGCACGTACAGGATCGTTCCTACTTTCCCAGGATCGTAAGCANTTCTAACTTGTTCTCTTTTGTCCCAGGAAATACCTTTCGCACGTACAGGATCGTTCCTACTTTCCCAGGATCGTAAGCAGTTTCGAGCAGTGTGCTTGGCCACTCAATCGGCTCACCCAAAGTTCACCAGGGGAGAGATCTGTTCCCAATATTTTATATATATCGTGCAGGATCAAGCCCGCACAGAACTCTAGAGGATGGTTCAGTCTAGGTGTTGATCTGGGTATGTCCTGCACTGGCCTCACACATAGCAAGGGCTGCTCTGTTCGACCGTTGACAATACGTATATATTTATAGCTGCCACAATTACTCTCTCTATTTCTCTCTCTCTCTCTCACACACACAGACGCGTATATATTTATATAGAGATAGGTTTTTTTGTCTATGTAGTGACTATTAAATTAACAAAATAGAAAACTCATGTTCATGTTGAGAACTGCATACTGAAAAAGAAAGTGGTTATGGGGTTTGAGTGATTTCGTAATTGTAGATGTGAGTTCAGATTGATTTAATCACTCATAATAATTGATTGGCAATGGGTCTTAGTATTTGTTTGCGGTGTTATTCTATTTTAAAGAGACTGATTTTTTGACTCGAACTCTCATCGTATTGACTGAACAAGTGAGCACTTATCCTCGCCTTTGACAGAATTTTGCGTTAATCTGAATTATGTGTATGAGTAATGCTACTTGAATTTAATTTGTTGATCTAATCCCTCACAATAATTGATTGACAATGGTCCTAATATTTGTTTAGATCTGCTATCAATTTAATAATTGTGATTAATTATGTCAACAAATTAGGTTTCAATAAATAGTATTTAGGATATTTTTCATTATTTTGTAATAGAAAAAATGTTTGACAAAAATAAGTGGTTGTTCCGATTTAAAGAGTTGAAGGGTAAAATAAAAGAAATAAAAAGTATAAAAGGTACATTTAAACTAGTACAAAAATTCAGGGGTATCTATAATATTTACTCAAACTTTTAGATACTGAAACGGTCTCGTCTCGCTGTTAATTATCCTCTCCCTTCGGGTCAGATACAGAAACGCAGAAGCAGCAGAAGTATGTATATGAACTGTTGGTCTGGGGGAGAGAGAGAGTCTCTGAATGAATGGCTTTGCAATCAGTACAGCCCATATCACCAATTTCGCTGACTCTCCTTCCAAAGGGCTCTATTGCTCCTATTTTGCTTCGATTATCTTCATCAATCCGTTGCTATTGTGTTCGTACAACATTGGCTGTGTCATTGGATGAAATTCCCCCAAATGCCCTTCGCCGGAAGTGTGACCGGAACTGGAGAGGAGGGTGCAGTCTAGGGGTAGATCTGTGCATGTCCCGAACTGGCCTTGCACTCAGCAAGGGCTTCTCTGTTCGACCCTTGACGGTGCGTATATGTTTATAACTGCCACAATTACTGTCTCTATCTCTCTCAGACACACATTGTGCCCTCTAATGAGCTGATTGAGTTAGGTTCTGGAGTTGAGAGGGCAAAAGCTTGAGCTTCGACTTATTGACATTGCTGAGAAGCAGGTACAGGACCCTCTCTCTCTCACTCACCTGCACACACAGACATAGATATTGATATAGAGATAGGTTTAATGTCTTAAGTGGCTGTAATGTAAGAGAGATAGAAAACCCATATGGGGTTTGAGTGATTTCGTAATTGTGGGTGTGGGTTCCGATTGATCTGCTGGTGTGGGTCAATTTTTATTTCCTACATTCGTAACGATTGTGAGTTGGTATGTAGTAGGAGGTTGATGAGTTCATAGTAGGACTTCCTAAGTCTTCTGATGAAAGAGAGACGCCGCAGTCCAATAAAGTTCGTTCTGTTGCTGGTAGGCTTGCAGTTCGTATGTTTATAACTGCCACAATTACTGTCTCTATCTCTCTCAGACACACATTGTGCCCTCTAATGAGCTGATTGAGTTAGGTTCTGGAGTTGAGAGGGCAAAAGCTTGAGCTTCGACTTATTGACATTGCTGAGAAGCAGGTACAGGACCCTCTCTCTCTCACTCACCTGCACACACAGACATAGATATTGATATAGAGATAGGTTTAATGTCTTAAGTGGCTGTAATGTAAGAGAGATAGAAAACCCATATGGGGTTTGAGTGATTTCGTAATTGTGGGTGTGGGTTCCGATTGATCTGCTGGTGTGGGTCAATTTTTATTTCCTACATTCGTAACGATTGTGAGTTGGTATGTAGTAGGAGGTTGATGAGTTCATAGTAGGACTTCCTAAGTCTTCTGATGAAAGAGAGACGCCGCAGTCCAATAAAGTTCGTTCTGTTGCTGGTAGGCTTGCAGTTCGTATGTTTATAACTGCCACAATTACTGTCTCTATCTCTCTCAGACACACATTGTGCCCTCTAATGAGCTGATTGAGTTAGGTTCTGGAGTTGAGAGGGCAAAAGCTTGAGCTTCGACTTATTGACATTGCTGAGAAGCAGGTACAGGACCCTCTCTCTCTCACTCACCTGCACACACAGACATAGATATTGATATAGAGATAGGTTTAATGTCTTAAGTGGCTGTAATGTAAGAGAGATAGAAAACCCATATGGGGTTTGAGTGATTTCGTAATTGTGGGTGTGGGTTCCGATTGATCTGCTGGTGTGGGTCAATTTTTATTTCCTACATTCGTAACGATTGTGAGTTGGTATGTAGTAGGAGGTTGATGAGTTCATAGTAGGACTTCCTAAGTCTTCTGATGAAAGAGAGACGCCGCAGTCCAATAAAGTTCGTTCTGTTGCTGGTAGGCTTGCAGTTCGTATGTTTATAACTGCCACAATTACTGTCTCTATCTCTCTCAGACACACATTGTGCCCTCTAATGAGCTGATTGAGTTAGGTTCTGGAGTTGAGAGGGCAAAAGCTTGAGCTTCGACTTATTGACATTGCTGAGAAGCAGGTACAGGACCCTCTCTCTCTCACTCACCTGCACACACAGACATAGATATTGATATAGAGATAGGTTTAATGTCTTAAGTGGCTGTAATGTAAGAGAGATAGAAAACCCATATGGGGTTTGAGTGATTTCGTAATTGTGGGTGTGGGTTCCGATTGATCTGCTGGTGTGGGTCAATTTTTATTTCCTACATTCGTAACGATTGTGAGTTGGTATGTAGTAGGAGGTTGATGAGTTCATAGTAGGACTTCCTAAGTCTTCTGATGAAAGAGAGACGCCGCAGTCCAATAAAGTTCGTTCTGTTGCTGGTAGGCTTGCAGTTCGTATGTTTATAACTGCCACAATTACTGTCTCTATCTCTCTCAGACACACATTGTGCCCTCTAATGAGCTGATTGAGTTAGGTTCTGGAGTTGAGAGGGCAAAAGCTTGAGCTTCGACTTATTGACATTGCTGAGAAGCAGGTACAGGACCCTCTCTCTCTCACTCACCTGCACACACAGACATAGATATTGATATAGAGATAGGTTTAATGTCTTAAGTGGCTGTAATGTAAGAGAGATAGAAAACCCATATGGGGTTTGAGTGATTTCGTAATTGTGGGTGTGGGTTCCGATTGATCTGCTGGTGTGGGTCAATTTTTATTTCCTACATTCGTAACGATTGTGAGTTGGTATGTAGTAGGAGGTTGATGAGTTCATAGTAGGACTTCCTAAGTCTTCTGATGAAAAAGAGACGCCGCAGTCCAATAAAGTTCGTTCTGTTGCTGGTAGGCTTGCAGTTCGTATGTTTATAACTGCCACAATTACTGTCTCTATCTCTCTCAGACACACATTGTGCCCTCTAATGAGCTGATTGAGTTAGGTTCTGGAGTTGAGAGGGCAAAAGCTTGAGCTTCGACTTATTGACATTGCTGAGAAGCAGGTACAGGACCCTCTCTCTCTCACTCACCTGCACACACAGACATAGATATTGATATAGAGATAGGTTTAATGTCTTAAGTGGCTGTAATGTAAGAGAGATAGAAAACCCATATGGGGTTTGAGTGATTTCGTAATTGTGGGTGTGGGTTCCGATTGATCTGCTGGTGTGGGTCAATTTTTATTTCCTACATTCGTAACGATTGTGAGTTGGTATGTAGTAGGAGGTTGATGAGTTCATAGTAGGACTTCCTAAGTCTTCTGATGAAAAAGAGACGCCGCAGTCCAATAAAGTTCGTTCTGTTGCTGGTAGGCTTGCAGTTCGTATGTTTATAACTGCCACAATTACTGTCTCTATCTCTCTCAGACACACATTGTGCCCTCTAATGAGCTGATTGAGTTAGGTTCTGGAGTTGAGAGGGCAAAAGCTTGAGCTTCGACTTATTGACATTGCTGAGAAGCAGGTACAGGACCCTCTCTCTCTCACTCACCTGCACACACAGACATAGATATTGATATAGAGATAGGTTTAATGTCTTAAGTGGCTGTAATGTAAGAGAGATAGAAAACCCATATGGGGTTTGAGTGATTTCGTAATTGTGGGTGTGGGTTCCGATTGATCTGCTGGTGTGGGTCAATTTTTATTTCCTACATTTGTAACGATTGTGAGTTGGTATGTAGTAGGAGGTGGATGAGTTCATAGTAGGACTTCCTAAGTCTTCTGATGAAAAAGAGACGCCGCAGTCCAATAAAGTTCGTTCTGTTGCTGGTAGGCTTGCAGTTCGAGCTGCAGAGAGGTGAATTCTTATGCTAAAGTGGTATTTGTGATTACTTTTGGAGTTTCATCTTTTCGTTCATTAGGGATTGTCAGGCTCAAATGTATAGATATGATTGTGTACTTGCAGTTTTTCAACCTTGTTTGGTATCTGAGTTCCATTTAAAATTTAGGGTTGTGAATTAAGGACCTTTGGCTATTTGAATTCATTTTCTGGATATGCAATGGTACTTTGGGAATTTGAATTCATTTGAGACAGATGTTCTTGAATACAGGATAATTGCTTTTCTGATTTGTCAATTCTGAATTGATTTGCTCAAAATTCAGCTTGTAGAAAAGACATATATAATTTGATTTTCTGATGGGATGTCATGGACACCAAGAATGGACTGTCTCATATGAAGGTTTTGGAAACATTTGGGTGCAAAAAAGCATATGCTATTGTAAACATTATGCTAAAACTTACACTAACATATAAATGACCAAGGAAGAACAGTATCTAGATCCATGTCTCACAACAAGGGTTTGAGCTTAAGTGGTATGACTTGCACCTCCCTATGGTGTGGACAAGAATTCAAGCCAGTACAGGCATGGTGTGTGTTGTTGCCACCCCCAGACTATTTAATGTGGTGGGGAGAAAACTACAATGGAAAAGGGGGATTTCAATGTGTAACAAGGATAAGAATCAGCAAAAGTAAACTAGCATTTTCTCTGATATCTGTCAAATTTTAATGCTTTGGGCTATGTAATAGGGTAGAACATGAGGTTGTTCATATTGATTTAAAGGTTGTATTATGAGTGGTTTAATTCAATATATGGCAGTTTGTATCGGTATTTGTTATCGGGAAATGCCTTGCCCATTACCCATACATTATTGTATACTTCGGGATGGATGAGAAGTCTGAATCCCAGAGCCCGCTAAGGCAAAGTATGTATCACGTAACTATCCATAAGTTCTGATAAAAAAAAAACTGACCATAAGCCATATAATTCATGGATTTGATTCATTTTGATACATTCAGTTGAATGTGTAAATGTTGGTTGGAGTGAAGAACCACATACATACTATACTATGAAAGTATTATTCATAAAATTGGTAAGACTTCTATGGTTAGAATTGAAATTGTAAATTGCTGCCATCCTCAATTCATCTGTCTTCCTGAAAAATATAATATTGTAGGATCCAGCCTGTTTTTGTCAAATTTAAAACACTTTAATTTGAGTTTCGAAGTCTAGTCTCAACATAGTTTCCTGATGATGTTTACATACTGTCTTCTTTGTACAAGTTAGAATTGGATGAAGTACATTTACATATGTGTAGTTGTGTACTATATACATATGATCAAGTCAACATAGGATTTCTAGGGATGATGACAATTGATCAGCATAAAGCTTGAAGCATGAAATATTGTGGAAGAAATGTTCAAAGCAATTGAAAGCATGGGACTGGTTGATATCATCTGTATATTTTTGTCGTATTGAAAAATGATAAGCAAACTTCTCATTCAGAAAAAGAAAAAATAGACTGAATTTTTCATGTCGTTTCAGTTGTCCTAGTGGACGGGGAAGAAAGAAATTCCTAAGATTTGTGTGACTCACCTTCGATACAGGGATCAATCACACTTTGTGGAGTGTTGTATATTTATATTTTGGGAAAAGTTCTAGGAGCTATATATCATGCTAAGTTAATTCACTTATTATTTCTTTGCAAAAGACTCCTCCTATGGAAGCATGACATGACATCTGCTTGACATTCATATTTGTTCTTCCTGTTATTTTCTCTTGCATCTATTGCTAGCTAGACTCTCGGCTCAATTTCTGTTAGATTGACTACTTATATGCATTCCAAAATACAGGGGTTGGAGAGTGTACCTGCAGGATGAGCATGGGACATCAACCGAGGCTATGGACCGTATGATTAATATGTAATAATTTCTCTCTTGCATCTTAATTATTTTGTTGGAATTTTCCTTACAAGGATTAAAGAATCAGCATTGGTTTATATAGATCTGTTTAATGTCACTTTTATGTGAATGAGTTAAATTATGTATCTTTGATGGAGCATTAGAAGGATACATGGCGGTTGAACCAGTGTTGCATTTCCCACGAAGTTTGAACACAAAATCCCTCACGGTGGGGTGGGGTGGGGTGTTGATATTTATCATGCTTACAACTACATAGCAATTGTCAAATGATATTTTAATCACGATAGACTTTTTCGAATATTTAGAATACGATGGACCTTTTACAAGAATGCACATACGTCATCCCTTTGCAAGAATGCACATACGTCATCCCTTTTACAAGAATGCACATACGTCATCCCTTTGCAAGAATCCCTTTTACAAGAATGCACATACGTCAGACCTTTTACAAGAATGCACATTTGTCTTCCACCTTTTACAAGAATGCACATACGTCAGACCTTTTACAAGAATGCACATTTGTCTTCCACCTTTTACAAGAATGCACATACGTCATCCCTAGTCTCTGACGCGTCAACAACTTAGAGTAACTTCATTTGGATTCGACAATACTCCACTTGTTTGCTGAGAAGACGGTGAATGAAGTAGAACCCTGAATCTCAACTAGGTTGATACCTACTAACTTATCTGTCATTTGTATTACTCTACTATTTAAAACTTATATAGTTGATACATGAGAAAGAAAATAATATATTATTTATAATATCTAAATTTTTAAAACTTCAAATTTTGATATTGAGAGATTTATTTTAAAGTTTTAAATTTAATGGTTTAAAAGTATAACTTTTTTTTAAAGGAATGGTAGATAGGGCTGGGCTTGCGGACGGGCTTGACGGGCGGGTTTCGGGTCGGGTAATGGATTTGGGGGCAAACTCAAACCTTTTTTTTAAGGATATTGGGTTCGGGCGGGTCAATTATTGGACTTATCAGACTTCGGGCTTATTTTTGGGCCGAATAATAAGATCCGTGGGTAACCCGGCCAATAGACACTCTTAATATTGTTGAAGAAACCCAGGTCATGTGGGGAGTGTGGAATCGTCCGTTGCAATCTATAAATGGTAAAGAGGGAAGGGTATTTGCGTCTTGCCATAAAATAAAAAACTTTTCCCTCTTTACCATTTATAGATTGCAAAGGAGGATTTCCTAGTTGCATACCGACTCCGCTCAATGCCATAGCATTATTTTCCTTTTGTTGGTCTACACAAAGTTACTCTGTACAGAGGAATATTATCCCACTCCATTGTTCATAACACAAAGTTGAAACTTTTTTCAAGTTTCTAAGACCCAAAGTTGAAATTTTGTGTTAGGAACACATGGCCTGCCCGACAGTGGAGGACAAGAAGTGGTGGCTTTAGGCCCCACCAATACAGAGGGCCCCAAAATTTTAAAAATTTATAAATATAGCCCAAATCAATTTTAATCCATAAATATTACCTTATAAGGAAAAAGCCCCATACGAAGGTCTAAACCAACAAAAAAGCTCTAAACTGATTTTGAGCCCAAAAATTCAATCTATTAATCCCACACAATAACGTTTTAGAAGAAAAAAAAAGAAAATATTTTTTATCACTAATTTAATGATCTTATTTGGTGGCATGATAGATCATAGGTGTAAAATTGATAGTGAGTCCCAACTAATAATAAGATCCATTGTCAATTTAATGACAAAAAATAATAAAATCGTCAAATAAAATTACTAAATAAGATCCATGTAGTTTTACCCTTTTTATTATAATCTTAAAAAATATAATCAAACATATATTACATGAATAGTGTCTAATTCATAGAAAAATAATTTTATAAGAGTGTCAATGACGAGACAACATAATCTGTCAAATAATTTTTGAATTTAAAAGTTTTGAAATTTTTTATTTAATTTAAAAATTAAGTCAATTAGTTATACTATCAATAAAAAGAGATATGTTAGAAAACAATATGGATACTAAACAATTAATATGCATCTGGAAAAAAATTAAATATTAAAAAATTTATACTATTATTAAAAAAATAATAAAAAAAATTAAATTAAATTTATCGCTTTATTAGAACTCACAACATATCAAACCACCTTATGGACAATGGAGTGGGCCCAAAAGTAAACAAGGATACTCTCCTTTTAGTTTATATATATATAGATATAAACGTCATTGCTTGCATACTTACTCATAAGCTCTCACAGTGATATCGTTATTTCCTTTATTCTCTCTCTCTCCTCTCCTCTCCTCTCCTCTCCTGGTTCACAGCAGATTTAAGATGGTTGCACGAAGGATAAGTAAAATGAGGAAGTACAGGACTTCCATATACAGGGATGATATTCCTGTGTATGCAATAACCACCACTAGCACTAGGTAGTATCTTCAAGGTTCCACATCATGCATTTGTTTCCAGTCTTGTGCATTTTTTTTGGTTCAGTGTTCATATTTGTATTTGAGTACAGGGTTTGGCATTTTGTTGTTCATTTTCAATTTTTTTTTTCCATTAAATTCTCCAATTATTTCAATCCATGTTCACTTTGGTTTTGGTTTTTATACCGTCCTTTTAGACATCTTTCAAATGGATTTTTTGGTCTCTTTTTAGCCTTATTAAACTGTATAGGATTCACTTGTTCATTTTTCCTATTGTGTGGTGTGTACACTAACCCTGATTGCAGTATTCAAGTGTTGTCTATTGTTGAAAACAAAATTTCAAGTCATGTTTTTTGTTGTTCTTCATTGGAATTACGGATTAAGCTTGATCTTCATTGGAATTTTTAGAAACTCTTATGATGTTTTTTGTTCTTGGGCTGGCTATCATGCCCTATGCTTTTAGAATGCTCCTATTGTTGTCAGTTGGAAACTGATGTATGTCCGGAGCTTAAGTTTTTTGGGCTGAGCATGTTCGTTACTTTCCCTTATATATCTTATGCCCAGGTGGCCAGATCGGTGATTAAGCTTCTAGATGCCTGTCTGTCGTTGGAGGATATTCTTTCTGTTTTTTATATTCGGACTAACTGCAGAATTTTTTAGCATGTTGCTGTGTTTGAAAAGTTCCTTCCTTAATTTACCATATATGTGGGTGTAATTACACATATTTTTGGTGGGAATATTGTCTTTAAATTTGAATTAAAATTACTAGAGAGTAATATTGACAATAAACAAAATAGGTTGCTGACATCATGCATTTCCGTTAATTTTCTTAACGGATTTAGACAGAGGGATCTATGTGAAACAAAATTCAAATGGCAAGGATGTTTGTGTCAATTTTGAAAAGTCAAGGGGTGTTCATGTAATATTGACAAACCTCGGGGGTGTCTTGTTTTTTACCCAAAATATTATAATGAAATTGTTTTTCTCCTCAAAAAGTTACTTTAAAACATGCTACGGTTCGGTAGCTAAATGAGTTCTCAAAAGATTATCAGCAAAAGATAAAGAGTAGTGGGGCTTTCCTCCTTCTCCTCCTCCTAGGTGCCTTTTTTTGGGGGACCCCAAAAACTGAGTGTTATTTTCACATCCTGAAGCTAATCACCAAGATAATCATATGCATGTATGTCCTTTAACTGGGTTGTAGATGAGTTTAAGGTGGCATGTTCCATGCCTGTTTGCCAAAGATTGAGGGAAATGCTCTTGATTTATGAGGCTAGATACAATATTAAGATTTATTTATATACATCAGTAGTCGAACATTATATTATGAAAATATCCATATTAGCATTGCATCTTTCTATGTTTAAATAACCAAATTACCCTCCAATAAATCATGTAAATTTCCCTATTTTTGCAAAAATTTTGAATAACCATATCAACCTTTGCGCAATTGATAAAGAGAAAATTATTTTTTTAGTAAAAATATTTAAAAAACGCGTTGTTAATGCAGTATTATCCCAAATGCCCAAAAACTAATATATGTATTTTGTCTCTTCATTTGTATGTATTATACCCCTTCTATTTTTTCAAAATTTATCAATTTGTTTACAAAAAACATTCCCTTGCAACACATGTTTTGCATGGCTAGTGCTAGTATAAATAAAAACACATTCAGAAGTTAGCCAACCATCTACTTCAATAACCATATCAGCGATTTTTTGACGTTTTGATTTTACTCATAAGCAAACATTGGAAGACCTTATAATTTATGTGGATAATTCAAAAGAGGTACTGCACCTTCTTTTACCAAATTTGTATTCTAAAACTACTTCACTTCATTTTTCTGACAGTGGAAAATCGTCTCCTCCAAGCCACGAGATCTTCAAATATCTGGTGCCATTACTATTTGCCCTCGTCGCCACGAAGTATCAAGCCAGAAATGAGGATCCATTTGAAGCACACCCGATAAACATGTGGTGCTTTGTTATAGCCACAATCATCTATGGCCTTGCATTGGGAATAAGGAAACAAAATACTCTCCGTGTTGCAAAATACTCGCAAATCATAGACCATGTTATTCTCTTCTTTGGGGCTCTTTCTTCAGTCTCATTACTATCGGTCCTCCTCCCACGCTGCCTCGGGTTCTTGAGTTTTGGTGTAATGTCATTTGTGCTAATAATAATAGCATGGAATAAACTAAAGCATGGATTTTGTTGGCTCTATGACAGAGCAACCGATCGGTTTACCTTCATTCCAGATATTCGGGATTGGTTCACCCAAGGCAACATGGCAGCGCAGCCAAATCCATCACCACGAATGTAATCCTCTCCGCTCATCCTCATGGTGTTGCAATCAATCAGTTTGAAGTGTTTTTATTAGACTCGTCGCTCCTAAATCGTTCTTGTACTTGCTTTTGAGCTGATTAGCTGATTAGCTTCATCATGTTTTTTACCAATGGTTTTGTTTACCAAAAAATTAGATTTACAATATTGTCCAAAAATACCGCGAGATATACTCTCAAGACTCGAGAGAGCTAATCATGATTCAATTGTCTCGTCTTTTGTTTTTTTTATACTAGCAATACACTACGTGCGTTGAACATGAATAATTTATATATATATAAATTAATAAAATATAGTAGGTATACATATATTTGAATTAAATATCATCTCAAGTTTACCAAACTTAGTTTTTTATTACTCATATTTTATTATAGGACTAGATATTGCCTGTGCATGAAGGCACAGAGTAATAAAAAATAGTAAATAATAAATATATTTGTATTCATATTCAAAATTAAATCTTAAACATAGAGAAAAAATAAAAAAATTTAAACATCGATTTTGTAGATAATGGGTGGTAATGGTGGTGGTAGGAGACAATAATAGTTGTGGTAGCGGTGGTAGTGGTGGTGGTGGTAGTGGCGGCGGCAGCGATGTTGGTGGTGGTGACGGCGACAATGGTGGTGGCGGCGATGGTGGCAATGACGGTGGTGGTGATGGCAGTAGCGACGATAGAGGTAACAGTGGTGGTGACGACGACGGCGACGGTGGCAGCGGTGGTGGTAAAAGTAATGGTGAAGCAGTTCAAAATAATATATATATTTTTAAAGTACTTATGAGAAATAATTTTTAAAAACACTTTTAAAAAATTACTCCAAACACACTGTTAGGGACTTATTTTTTCCTATTAAATTTGGACTTTTAATATTAGCCGTTAGATTAACTTTAAAGTAAAACTTAAAGCGATCACAACCACGAATAACAAAAGTCATTTTATTTATCTTTTGAGATTTGAATTGTAAACTATTTTATTATATAGATTGTTAAAACTTTATACATTACCAAAATTTTTTATTTCAACCAGAAAAAAGATTAAAAAAACTAGTTAATTTTTTTTTTTTAGAATTTTGTAATTGAGATTGATTTTTTAGTGGTATTTGAGAAATCAAATTTTTTGAAATTCATTTTATTAGGATTCCATTTATAATTTCTTGAATAAAATTAAAAAAAAATTACATCTAGATTCCTTAAGGTTTGTCACTAATCACCTAGACTCCCAAATATTTAAAATATTATACACAAACCTCCTGAGGTTTATACGTGTGTAACGCATAAATTTCTACCATTAATGTTCATTAGTATATTACATTCAGATCCTTAAAATTTAAAGTATGTAATAGTTAGATCCCTCAAGTTTAAATATTACAATTAAACTGAAAATATTACACTTAATACTACTAATGTCAAAATTTAGATTAATTGCACGCCAGTTTGTTGAAATTTGATCACCTGAAAAAGAAGTTGGAGATTAGAGGGGAGTTTTGGGGTCTATTCTTCGATGCCTAAGTTAGTATGTGACTCAAAGATATGAAATGCATTTAGAAGATAGGAGTGGCATACCTGGAGTATTTTGGATTTAGGTCAATTTTTCCATCATTATGTATGAACATATGAAATAAGCCTAATCAACATATTTGCATGCTCCATTATATCATCTATTAACATAAAATCAAAACAAATTCATTTTTTTTTTTGAGAAAAAAATAGTAAGCAATATAAATATATCAAAGAACTCAATTCCATATTTATTTACATATAATTATACAATTTATTGGAATAAAATTAAAAAATTAAACAAAGGGTCAGAATGTAATGAATATAATATATTCTATTTTTAATTAGGGTAATTTAGTCTTTTAATAGATTCTATTAGTTCTATAACTAATAAGGGGACTAAAGTGTAATATTTCAAACTTGTGAGGTCTAAGTGTTAGACACCTACGAACTTCAGAGGTTCTAAATATAATTTACTAGTTGATGTACTAATGGACATTGACGGCATGAGTTTAAGTGTTATGCGTGTACAAACCTAAGGAGATCTGTGTATAATATTTCAAATGTCAGGAGATTTAAGTGATTAAGTGACAAATTTCAGAGAATTTGGGTGAAATTTTTCCTAAAATAAAAGTAATTGTCAATATAGTAATCATATTCGAACTTTACTGTAATTAAAAATTAGTTTGGTGAATTTGGATAAGATTTAATATACTACTCTAAAAAATCTAAGATTTGCAAGTTTTACTTAAAAATTCTAAAAAGAATTCAAATTCTACAATATTAAAATTTTAAAAAAAATTCAAATTTTACTTAGAAATACGTTACAATATCTATTTTCACATATTTTCTTAATAACTCAGAAAGTTTATTGTGACTGAATTATACTAATGTAACATGAATTAATTTTAAAAAATTGTATATATGATAATTTTTTATCTTAGAAATGAAAGGGTTAAACTTTTCGATGAAAAAGAAAATACACATATGTAGGCATAATGTTATCTTTGCATATAAGGTGAGTAATATTAGATTGATGAAATTTTTAAACACTTCATTGAAAATATGATGATGCATATTTTTTAAAGGTTATATAGTCAATCAAATTTTTTTTATAGAAATTAATATTTATAGATTGTGAAGAGATAATTAAAAGGGATGTTATGTTAGAGATAATTTGAAAATTTAAATACATAAGTATATGATGATCATTTCAATTTTTAATTGTGAAAAGATATAATGGTCTTTGTAATTCTTTATATGGGTAAAATAGAGATTCAAAAATTTTTCATATTAAGGTACTTTTATTAATAATATAGATTGTACTAATAATTAGGTTGGACAACTTTGTCCACGTTTGTTTTGATTGATCCTTGTTCTATTGTTTTTTTCCAATTATTAATAAAATTGTTGTTTTTTAGCCAAAAAAAAAAAGAGTGTGTTTGGCAATGTGATCAAATAGACTTTCGGGGTCATAGAAGTCCGTTTTGAAAAAAATTGGTCTGTCTAATGAGAGATTCGATTTGAGATGGACTTCCACAAAAAGACTATCTCCTAAATGCCCATTTTAAAGATGGAATTTTCGGTCTTCAATTTGGGATTTGGTGTATGTGTAAGTTTCAAAATAATTGAGCAACAACGGGCGGTGGTGGGCTATTGTAGTGGGTGATGGGTTGTGGTAGTGGGTGGCGGTGGACAACAATGGTGGTGGTGGGTGCTGACGGTGGTAGTGTGATGCTGGTGGTATC
>CAUOFW020003347.1:556067-621919 GCA_963454935.2 Ilex paraguariensis | reverse complement strand
TTTTTGTTATTCTTCATTGGAATTACTGATTAAGCTTGATCTTCATTGGAATTTTTAGAAACTTGGATGATGTTTTTTGTTCTTGGGCTGGTTATCATGCTCTATCCTTTTAGAATGCTCATTTTGTTGTGAGTTGGAAACTGATTTATGTCCGGAGCTCAAGTTTTTTGGGCTGAGCAGGTTCATTACTTTCCTTTATATATCTTATACCCAGGTTGGTGATTAAGCTTATAGATGCCTCTGTCTTTGGAGGATATTTGTTTATATACATCTGTAGTCGAACAGTACGTTCTGAAAATATTCATATTAGCATTGCATCTTTCTATGTTTATATAACCAAATTACCCTCCAATAAATCATGTAAATTTCCATATTTTAGCAAAAATTTTGAATAACCATATCAACCTTTGCACAATTGATAAAGAGAACATTATTTTTTTTAGTAAAATATTAAAAAACGCGTTGACAACTCTATTAATTTAGTGATATCCCAAATGTCCAAAAACTAATATATTTATTTTGTCTCTTCATCTGTATGTATTATCCCCTTCTATTTTTTCAAAATTTATCAATTTGTTTACGGAAGACTTTCCTTGCAACTCATGTTTTGCATGACTAGTATAAATAAAAACACGTTCATAAGTTAGCCAACCATCTACTTCAAGAATATAAGCAATTTTTGGACGTTTTGAGTCTAGTCATAAGCAAACATTGGAAGACCTTTTAATTTATGTGGACAATTCAAATGAGGTCCTGCACCTTCTTTTACCAAATTTGTATTCTAAAACTACTTTATTTCATTTTTCTGATAGTGGAAGCAAGATCAAATCATCTCCTCCAAGCCACGAGATCTTCAAATATCTGGTGCCATTATTATTTGCTGCCGTCGCCACGAAGTGTCAAGTCAAAAATGTGGATCCATTTGAAGCACGCCCAATAAACATGTGGTGCTTCGTTATAGCCACAATCATCTACAGCATTACATTGGGAATAATGGAACGAAATAAAAACCATGCTGCAAAATACTTGCAAATCATAGACCATGTTATTCTCGTCTCTGGAGCTCTTTCTTCTGTCTCATTACTATCGGTCCTCCTCGCAGGCAGCCTCGGGTTCCTGGGTTTTTCTGTAATGCCATTTGTGCTAATAATAATAGCATGGAATAAACTCAAGTGTGGATGTTGTTGGCTCTATGACAAAGCAACCAATCTAGTTACCTTCATTCCAGATATTCGGAATTGGTCCACCTAAGGCAACGTGGCATGGCAGCGCAGCCAAATCCATCACTGCGAGTGTAATCCTCTCCGCTCATCCTCATGGTGTTGCAGTCGTTCATCTTGAAGTGTTTTTGTTGTACTAATCAGTAGGTTGGACTACTTTATCCACTTTTGATTGATCCTTGTNGATGTTGTTGGCTCTATGACAAAGCAACCAATCTAGTTACCTTCATTCCAGATATTCGGAATTGGTCCACCTAAGGCAACGTGGCATGGCAGCGCAGCCAAATCCATCACTGCGAGTGTAATCCTCTCCGCTCATCCTCATGGTGTTGCAGTCGTTCATCTTGAAGTGTTTTTGTTGTAATAATCAGTAGGTTGGACTACTTTGTCCACTTTTGATTGATCCTTGCTTTGTTGTTTTTTTCCAGTTATTAATAAAATTGTTGTTTCTTAGCAAAAAAAAAAAGAATGTGTTTGGCAGCCCATTCAAATGGACTTTTGGGGTCATAGAAGTCTGTTTTGAAAAAAACTGGTCTGTTTCATTCGAGATTCGAGATGGACTTCCACCAATAGACTATCTCCTAAATGCCGATTTTAAAAATGGGATTTTCAGTCTTCAATTTGGGATTTGGTGTATGTGTAAGTTTCAAAATAATGGGTCTCTTGCATTTCTTTCAAAGCTTAATGGGTACTAAAAACCATGTCATTAGTGGCATATAAATTCTTATCAAAAAAAGTAGTGGTGTATATACACCTTCTTTGTGTAAATTGACCTGTGCTTTCAAGAATTGGCTTATGCTTGTGTTTCTGAATGACGGGTTTAAGTTGGTTGTATCGTTACAGCATCAGGTGTTGAGCTAGAAAAGATATTTAATTGGTATTCTTCTGGATCTTACTTGGTAGTATATTCTGCATATTCTTGTGCGTGACTTCCACTAATGTTATATACTTGTATTAATCTTCGTGAATATAAAGTGATGGAAGATTGGCATTCTAGCTTTTTTGTGTGTTTAAAAATCACAATGGATTGTTTGACTCAAGAATTGGTCTGTATAGGGGTTTGTAAATGGTGGGGCTCTTTACTTTTCTTTTCCAATCAAAGGACTTCTTTTCTTTATGGAAGATTTGAACCGTAGAAAATCTGAATCTTGACAGATTGTAATAATTTGACTCTACTTGTGGTTATGTGTATGCTAAAGCCATTCAAGAATTGATGTGTATATTTATGCCTGTGAATGATCAATCTTTTACATTGATGTAATGGGTGGTTCTTTTTTCTAATCTTACCCTTGAATAATTATATGAAGTGTATATTGTAGTTGTAATCGTAACAACATTAAACGTGACTTCTGTCATGTGTAATATTAAGTCTCAGCTTCTTTGTCCTCTCCTCCTCCTCATGCTCTGTTTCCAAATTTTAAAAGATTAGTATGTGTATAGATGTATATAATGATTGATCATTTTTGGGTTTTGTTTTGATTGTGAATTGGGTTTGTTTTACAGGCTGGTGGATGTTTGGGAGGGTACCCAAGAAAAGTGATGACACAAAGTGCTACGAAATTCTTCATGTTTCAGGGAATGGTTTGAAAAGATGATCTGAAAGGAGCCTATAGAAAAGCAGCCATCAAGAACCGTCCTGATGGAGGGTGGTTTTCCAGTTAAGGTATATAATTTTTGTATATTTTTTTATTGATCAGGTGCATATATAAGTAGATGCAATTTGTGTTGAAGTTGTTGATGGTTCTTTATAGATCATCTCAGTCAATATATTTTCTCTTTGGACCTCAGTTTATGAAGGATTTTGAGAATATCCCTTTTTTGGTATTATGGCAAGTTGAAATTCATCATGGCATTTGACAAGGTTTTTTGTTCCTTGTAGTGCCACGATCTGTTTATGGATTTTCTCGTGGTTTCTAGTTGGACGACTTGTCCACCTTTGTTTTAACTCACGTGATACTTTGTTATATTAATTATGAAATTCTGTTTCTTATCAGGCAAAAGAAACATGTAGTTATCTTGTTAAGCAGATGGGGAAAAGTAATTGGTGCCTACTCTGCTATGATATGCATTGTGTTCAATTTATCACCTTCTTTTTTCTTTTTTCTTTTTTTTTTGGCTACTTACGGCTTCCAATGTTTCTCATGCAAAGGAAAGTGCTAATCATATTTACACAGACCAAAAAAAAAAGTGCTAAACACACCATCATTTATTGGTGCACAGAGATACCTATCGATGGCCTCCTTTCCTTATTCACCTATTGCAGAACGCAAGCAGAAATAGTAAAATGTAGCCAACTGATTGATATGCTATCAATTTTTTCCGGCCATTTTTTTAAGAGCTACAGTTGGTGCTGGAGAGAGATTTTTCCCTCTAAGGACATGGCATTGAACTAGTTCTGCCCAAGCAGCTGAAGCTCCGAAACAAGCTCTGGAAGCCTCCACCAAGGGATGTAGATTTTTTTCCAGAAGAATTTGATGTTTGACATTTTTCTCTCAATTGGAACATATGATTCTTAGTACTTACAAAACTTTTCTTGGTCTTACTTATGGTGGCTACCAGTTAGAAAAGAATTGTAGTTAAATCAGTCATGTTATACCTCCAAACTAGTGTGAGCATGCTGTAATCCGTTGTTCTGGCACGAATGACGTTTTATTCACCTTGATTTGTTTTATTCACCTTGATTGTTGTTGCCTAACTGTTCTATTCCGTTTGTGGAGAAAAAAAAGTACAGAACAACCTGAAATAGATAAATGAATTGTGGTGTTAATCTATTTTGAAGAGATTGATCCTTGGACTTGAATTCACAAAATGTTTACATATTCTTCTCTTTATCTTCATGTGGTCTGCAGATAATACAAAAGTCAACAGGACAACCATCCAAGTCACTTGTTTCCATTTATATATATTGACAACCATCCCAAGTTTTGTTATATATATATTAGTTATTGTCTATATGTGAAGACGCAGAATAATAAAAAAAATAGTTAACAATAAATATATTTGTATTCACATCTAAAATTAAATCATAAATATAGAGGGATAAAAGAATTTAAGTACCAGTTATCATGAGAGTGAGCGATGATAGTGGTGGTGGGTGGTAGTGGTGATGGTCGTGAGGGGGTGGTGGTGAGGCGATAGGGATAGTGGTGGTAGGGGTGATGGTTGGACAGTGACGATAGTGGTAATGGGGTAGAGGTGACGGTTTTGAATTGATAGTTTGAAATATTTGAAAATTACATCTCTATAACAATAGTTTTGTTCATAAAATTCCTTGGCAACTTAGACGTTCGCCAAGATTGCAAACATTGACGTGGTTCAGAATTTTACTATGTCACTTTTGAGGTCCCTTTTTCGATCATTATGTGTGTTTAAGATATTAAACCATGGATTATATTTTGGAGCTCTGTTATTCCATTTGAGTTCATTAGAATTGAAAGCCACATACATGTATGACTTAACATTGATTGGATCCTACTGTTTTCCTCTCAAATGTAATAATTGGGGCATGGACTTGAAAGTCCATTGATATGCATATGGGATACAATTTGTAATCCTTATGTTAGCATCTTTATGATACATTATGCCAAGTACAGTGTCATGTAACCATTAGTTGTAGTTTTGGGCTAAATGATGAAGTTTAGTCTACTTGGTACCGGATTGCTTGCTTAATTCAAATATGCATGTAGGCCAGAATTTGAAGCTCNGATTTGTCCTGTTTAAAGTTTTTTCGGCTTAGGTCGATTAAACCGAGGAAAAGGATTCGGGCACCAATATTCCTGGACTACCTGTCAATATTAAAATAAAATAAAATTTCATCTCTCTTTCTCTCTCTCTGTTTCTCTCTCACACACACAAACACACAATTATTTATAAGATAAGGAACCCCTTCCCTACGTAAACAGCTAGCTGCAATTCTTAGGTTTTGNTCCCTATTAGTTCCATATTATGGAATGATTATGGATTATTCAAACGCCAAGAAAATTAAGTGGGAAGCTATCCGTTTGAGATTAAAACAAAACGTTTTCAAGTGCATGTATAATCAACAGTTTGCTACGGAAACAATTGTTTTTTTTTTTTTTTTTGTGAAAATTGGTCTTACACAATTATATACAATATTTCATTCTTAATAGAGTCCACGTGCAACGCATGTGACCATAAACTAGTGGAAAATGTGTAGGGGACAAATTTTAAGTTGCTGTGTGATTTANCAATGCTGCCTATTTAAACAGCCTTCTTAATAACCCTTTTCAACTCTTCCAAGCTTATAAACGCCACTTCATTACTTTTCCCTCCTCATCAGGCTCACCCGTCTTTACTTTCTCTTCTCTCATCTCATCTCATCTCGAAAATGTAAGAGAAGATGATAACAGAAGATTTATTACTATGGTTTCCCGAATGATAAATAAAAGGAGNTTATCAAAGAAGCCAAGAATTAAACATATATATTTGGGTTGAGCCCAATTTTAGCAATTCGGGTTGAACTTGATAATTTGACGAATCAACTCAAATATTGCCTGAATTTAATTTTAGTTGGGCTTTTTTGGCTCAGGAACAACCCAAATTTAAAAACATGAAAATTGAAACTAAGTCTTTTTTAATAGACTTATAATGATTTGAATCCGTCAATAAAATTTATTTGGTGATAAATACTTTTTTTATCTTACTAATAAATAAATGTAGTAGAGTCTTGTAGGAATGTAGATTAATTAGGATCGTCGGATCAAAAACCTAAAAATGATCTGAACCGCAAAAAACTCAAGACAAATCAAACTAGCTACTTTATTATATAGATATTATCCTCTCTTAAATAGCATTTCTCACTTCATTTAATTCTCTTATTTTTAATTATTAATTTTATCTCATTTACACTGACCATCAATAATTAAAAATTAAATTCATTCAATTTTATTTTAATTTATTATATAAGTTATGATCAAAAATTTATTTCAGTGTATTATTTTAGTACAAAAATATTTTAGAAATAGAATAAAAAATAAATTATTTATTTTTAAAATATTAGTAGAAATATATTAAAATATTTTAAAACACCTCAAAATATTTCAAAAATATTAGTAAAAATATGTTAAAATATCTCAAAGCACCTTGAAATATTCTTGATCACCTCATAATATTGAAATTTTCCTTAAATTACTACTTCTGTTTTGATTTTTTTAAAATATATATTTAATAGTTTAATTAGATATGTATAAATAATGTGAATTTAGTCATTAATAAAGTTGAAAAGAAAATTTAAGAGGTAAGAATAACCCAACGCATCTTATAATTCTACCCTATCCTGTAATTTCCTCCCTTTTTTTTGGGTGTTGTGCTACAATGCTACACAACCCTAAACTTGAAAGAGTGGAGTCAAATATTATATCAACCCTTTGATGATATCATCAACGATATCCTTTTTGACAATGCAGCCTAGTTTGACATCTTATGTGTAAAAGTTGTTATGAATTGCATGGTACTGTCCTTAAAAAGCTATAAATCCAAATACATAGTACTTAAAAAGATTTGTCCTGTTTAAAGTTTTTTCGGCTTAGGTCGATTAAACCGAGGAAAAGGATTCGGGCACCAATATTCCTGGACTACCTGTCAATATGAAAATAAAATTAAATTCCATCTCTCTCTCTCTCTCTCTCTCACACACACACACAAACTCACAATTATTTATAAGATAAGGAACCCCTTCTCTACGTAAACAGCTAGCTGCAATTCCTAGGTTTTATAAACCAGTAAAATGTTCTTAATTAAGGTGTCGTATTTGATATGCGACAGGTGATTTTTAGTTTAGTTGGTTTGTAATCATTAATTATTAAACATATGATTAAACAATAAATTTTCACACGTCTCACATTTTTATTGGATAAAAATAGAGTCAAAGTATGATATCAAAAAAATATTTTTTGGTACCATAGTTGGACCCCTCATTAGACAATGCTGCCTATTTAAACAGCCTTCTTAATAACCCTTTTCAACTCTTCCAAGCTTATAAACGCCACTTCATTACTTTTCCCTCCTCATCAGGCTCACCCATCTTTACTTTCTCTTCTCTCATCTCATCTCGAAAAGGTAAGAGAAGGTGATAACAGAAGATTTATTACTATGGTTTCCCGAATGATAAATAAAAGGAGGATGATGATGATGATGAGAAGGATGTCTATGTACAATGACAATGATCTTCCTCTGTATGCACTACCAACCACTACTAACTGGTTAGTAGTTTTCTCTCAATTGTCCTTTGTATTTACCCTTTCTCTTTTCTTTTCCTTGTGTCCCCCCCGCCACCCCACCCCAAAAAAAAAAAACCATTGAGCTTGTATGTTCAATGTGAATGTCTTTCGTTTCGTTTTGTTTTTTTTTTTTGTCATGAATGTGTTTTGCATTCGATGCACAGGATTTGAAATTTCGTTATCCTTCAATTCTATTTCTCGTAAATCTTATGTAATTTCAATCTATTTATTTACACTTTTATTTTGTTCTGAAATCTGAAAGTGTAAAAATTTGAGGACTTAAATTATCTTATTTAAGCCCCCGGAGAGACTTGGAAAAGTTTTTTCTTCATAGTTTCTAATTTTCTAGATTTTATATTATTTAATTAATTTTAAAAAATTTCTCAAAATCATATTTTGACATGTAATACTTATAACTAACTATTGCTTTCCCTATTTAACTACCCACCACTTACTACTTTTAAGTTTTAAGTATAAGAATGAGAAAAAGAGAATAATTAAAAAAGAGTAACAAAAAAATAATGAGTAATAAATTCCTTGTTAAATTTTGAGTTACCACTAGCTAGTTAAGTTCATATAATATTGTTATTCGTAATTCCATATTAAATTTTGTTTTCGTTGAATTCTGCAATAGTTCAAATTTATGCTACACAGACTTGACTACGACATTCCATCTAATAGCTTTGGTGGAGATTGTGACGGCTAGGAGCTTTACAGCTACTTAGAGGATCTANCCAAAAAAAAAAAACCCTTGAGCTTGTATGTTCAGTGTGAATGTCTTTCGTTTCGTTTTGTTTTTTTTTTTTTGGGTCATGAATGTGTTTCGCATTCGATGCACAGGGTTTGAAATTTCGTTATCCTTCAATTCTATTTATCGTAAATCTTATGTAATTTCAATCTATTTATTTACACTTTTATTTTGTTCTGAAATCTGAAAGTGTAAAAATTTGAGGACTTAAATTATCTTATTTAAGCCCCCGGAGAGACTTGGAAAAGTTTTTTCTTCATAGTTTCTAATTTTCTAGATTTTATATTATTTAATTAATTTTAAAAAATTTCTCAAAATCATATTTTGACATGTAATACTTATAACTAACTATTGCTTTCCCTATTTAACTACCCACCACTTACTACTTTTAAGTTTTAAGTATAAGAATGAGAAAAAGAGAATAATTAAAAAAGAGTAACAAAAAAATAATGAGTAATAAATTCCTTGTTAAATTTTGAGTTACCACTAGCTAGTTAAGTTCATATAATATTGTTATTCGTAATTCCATATTAAATTTTGTTTTCGTTAAATTCTGCAATAGTTCAAATTTATGCTACACAGACTTGACTACGACACTCCATCTAATAGCTTTGGTGGAGATTGTGAAGGCTAGGAGCTTTACAGCTACTTAGAGGATCTGATGAACAGTTTTGAGAGGACATTGAAGAGGTTATGATAGACTTTGGAAGAGGTTTTTTGATCATGTTTTTGTTTCTTGTGCTAACTTTGGAAAAGGTTTGGGACCGACTCTCTCCATCTTTGTTTTGCTTGTTGCACGAGAGAGAGAGAGAGAGAGAGAGAAATAAGTATTGTGTAGAAGAGAAAGAGGATGAAGAGGTTGTACAAGAGAGCGTGTTTCTGGTACTGACCACAATGCCCCCAAAGGGTGTTTACTGTGCTGTCATAAAAAACCTGATTAATAATTATATTTTTTAATTTAATTTAAAAGTATTTTTATTTAAAAACAAATTTATTGATCATGCTTTTTTTCACCAAAAATGATTTGTTGACCATGTATTAAAAAATTAGTTATTGTCTGTACCTGAAGACATAAAATAATAAAAAATGATAAACAATAAACATATTTATATTCATATCCAAAATTAAATCACACACATAAGAGATAAACGAATTTAAACATCGATTTGTATTGGGTGTAAGAGGTGGTGGGCAGTAGTTGTGGTGGTAAAAGACGATGATGGTTGTGGTGGGTGAAAAGACCGTGGTGGCGGCGGCAATGGTGGTAATGGTGGCGACGACGGCGATTGTTGTCGTAGTCGTGGTCGTGGCGGCGATGGTGGTGGTGATGACGACAATGATGGTGGTGGTGGTTGTGGCAGTAGTGGCAACGGCGGTGGCGGTAGGGGCGGCGATGGTGGTGGGGGCATCGGTGGTGGTGACGACGACTATGGTGGTAGGGGTGATGGTGGTGGTGGTAGAGGTAGTGGTGAAGCGGTTTCAAACACTATTTTTTTTAAAGTAATTATGAGAAATAATTTCTAAAAATATTTTTAAAAAGTCACTCCAAACACGCCCTTAAATACTTATTTTTTCTATTAAATTTAGGGTGTTAATATTAGCCATTAGATTAACTTTAAATTAAAATTTAAAGTGATATCAACCGGAAATAACAAAAGTCATTTTGTTTATATTTTGAGATTTGAATTGTGAGCTACTTTATTATATACATATCGTAATTTGTTAAATAAATTTAAAAGTACAAAGTGGTGCAACATAAATCAATAAATTAATTTGAAGAAGTGAAGAGGGAAGATCCTAGAGAGAGAGGGGATTTTGAAAGAAATGTTAATGACCATTAGATAAATCTATTTAAAACCGTTGAATAAATTTATTGAAATTTATCGTTGAATAAATTTATATTCTCTTTCAAAGATTCCTGATCCCGATCTATAATAGAATTAGGTTAGTAGTAGTATCTTCAACGTTCAACATCATACATTTGGTTCCTTTGATACGCATTTTTTTCCCTGTGTGTTTCTTTAAAACCTGTTCAGTGTCAAGATTCATATTTGATGCACATGGTTTGGAATTACGTTGGCCATTCAATTTTGTTAAAGATATCGTATTTTGGTTTTGGTTTCGGTGTTTTTAATAGTCATATAGGACTCTCTTTCTCTCTCTCATATTTCTTCTTTAAACTTTGTTGTACTTGGTGATTGGTTTGGTTTTTAGATCGTCCTTTTTTTTTTTACACATCTTTCAAATAGATTTTTATGGGTATTCTCTTTCTATATCTCTAACAGAATAAGATGTACATGGATCCTAAAATTATTTGCTTGTTTGACAAAGATTACATTTTGAAAATATCCATATTAGCATTGTATCTTTCTATGTTTAAAGAGCCAAATTACCCTACAACAAAGCATGTAAATTTCTCTGTTTTTGCAAAAAAAAAAAAAAAATTCAGTAAAATATTTAAAAACATGTTGACAAGTCTTAATACAGTACTATCCCAAGTGCCAAAAAACCAATATATGTATTTTTTTTTCTTTAAATTTGTATGTATTATCCCCCTTTTTATTTTTTCAAACTTTATCAAATTTTTTACAGAAAACTTTCATGTGCAACACATGTCTAGTAGCCTAGTACCCATAAAACACATTCATGAGCCGAGACACATTTTCATTATAAGTTAGCTAATCATCTACTTTAAGTGTATAAGTGACTTTTGAACGTGTTGAATCAACTCATAAACAAACATAGGAAGACCATATAATTTAGGTGACCNCCGAGACACATTTTCATTATAAGTTAGCTAATCATCTATTTTAGGTGTATAAGTGACTTTTGAACGTGTTGGATCAACTCATAAACAAACATAGGAAGACCGTATAATTTAGGTGACGGGACAATTCAAATGAGTCCCCATTCCTTCTTTTACCAAATTTGTATTCTAAAACAACTTCATTTCATTTTTTTTGATAGTGGAAACGAGCAAAATATCAAATCATCTCCATCAAGCATCGCAGTCTTCAAATATTTGGTGCCAGCATTAGTTGCCCTTGTTGCCATGAAGTATCAAACGAAAAATGAGGATCCATTTGAGCACGCCCAATAAACATGCTTCTGTATAGCCATATGCATCTACTGTCTTGCAAAGGGAATAAGAAATAAAATTCAAAGTAGTGTTGCAAACTACTCACCAATCATAGACCGTGTTATTCTCCTCTTTGGAGCTCTTGCTTCGGTCTCACTAGTATTGGTCCTCCTCCCTCGCATCCCCGAGTTACTGAGTTTTGCTGTAATACCAGTTGTGCTAATAATAATAGCATGGAATAAACACAAGTGTGGATGTTGTTGGCTCTGTGATGGAATAGCCAATCTGGTTACCTTCATTCCCGATATTCGGAATTGGTCCACCCAAAGCAACGTGGCAGCGAAGCCAAATCCATCTCCACAAGTGTAAATCCTCTCCAGCCGTTTAATGCTTGTGTTGTAACGGTAGCCTCATGTTGTAATCATTCGTCTTGAAGTGTTTTATTAGACTTCTTGTTAGAGGCTTGTTGGTGATAATAGGTATAGAGCTCCTCTTATTCTTTTCTGCTTACCACTATTTCCTCGTGTCTTGTACTTGCTTTAGAGCAAATTTTCTTCATCTTGTTTTTTACCAATGGTTTCATTTACCAAAACCAAAGAATTATATTTATATAATAAAATACAATACAATTTAAATCTAAAAAAATACACAAAATAATTTTTACTTTTCGTAGTTGAGATCTCTTTAAATTTTACTTTAAAATTAATCCGAAAACTAATATTAACACTCTAAATTTAATATGGGAAATAGACCCTTAATTGTGTGTTTGAGGTAACTTTTNAAGTTAATCTGAAAACTAATATTAACACTCTAAATTTAATATGGGAAATAGACCCTTAATTGTGTGTTTGGGATAACTTTTAAAAAGTATTTTTAATACTTATAACTTTTTCATAAGTACTTTAAAAAAAAAATAATGTTAAGAATCGCTCTTCCAATACCTTTACCACCACCACCATCCCCCATCGTCCCACCACCATCAACACTACCACCATCGCCACCCCGCCACCACCGTCACCACCACCACCACTGTCGCCACCCTACCACACCCATCACCACCACTCCACCATCACCACCTCCTTTGTTACCACCACCTTAGCACCACCACTACAACCACCACCCTACCAATACCACCGCAGCTGCTACCACCCCACCACCTCCATCACCCCACCACCGTCGCCACCTCCACTATTGTCGCACCCTACCACCATCGCTCACGACCATTATCACTACTATCACTGCCGCCACCCCCACCTTTACTGCCACAGCCCTACCTCCACCCTAACCACTCCAACTGCCTCACCACCATTGTCACCCACCCCCGATTGCTTCAACCGTCGTCCACCACCCACTACCATCATCAGTTCAATCTTATATTTGTTACTATTACCATTACTACCATAATTCCATTACCGCCATCACCCCATCATCATCACTCACCATTGTTGCTACCTATTGTCACCCATCCCTACCACACCTACCATCACCACCTCTGCCGCCATTCACCATCATTCATCATACTGTCTCCTAGAAGCACCTGTCATCGTCCATCACTACCATCGTCACCACCCACCACCATAACCCACCCTGCCACCACTGCGGTCGTTATCCCCACCACCATCACTACCAACCACCATTATCGTCACCCACAACCACCAACACCCACCACTACCACTGTCGTTACCCATAGTTGTCACTATCATCATTGTAACCTAAAACCCACCACTACCATCACTATTGCCACCTACCACAACCATCACTGTCTCCCACCACCATTGTCACCCACCACTACTACTACTATTCACCCCCCACTACAATCGGTGCTTAAATTTTTTTATCTCTTTTCTATGTTTGTAATTTAATTTTGAATGTGAATACAAATATGTTTATTGTTGACTATTTTTTTTATTACTCTGTGCCTTCAGACACATATAATAACTAGTTTACAATATTATTCAATATATCCAAAAATATCCCGAAATTTACTCTCAAGAGAGTTAATCATGATTCAAAGCAGATTAAAGTGCGTTTGACATCGTTTTCAAATAGACTTTTGGGTCATAAAAGTGCCTTTTGAAAAACATTGGTCCGTTTCGTGGATGGACTTCCACCAAAAGACCATCTCCTACATGTCCATTTTAAAGATGGAATTTTCAGTCGTCGCTTTGGGATTTGTGCTTTATAAGTTCCAAAATAATTGGTCTCCTGCATTGCTTTCAAAGTTTAATAGGTACTGAAACCAAGGGCGGAGCTACGTGTATTGGTGTGGGGGCAACTACCCCCACTGACTTTTGAGGGGTTAACTATATAAATTGATATGACAACAAAGTTATGTTCAATTTATCTCATTGCCCCTTTAAAATTTTTGAAAGTTTAAATAGTGGTCCTAGTCTTTTTTGTCTTTAATAAGTTAATGGTTCACTTGTTCTTCTAATCTACTAAAACAAGTATTTTTTTTTTATTAAAATAAGTAGTAAAAAAGATGTGTGATTCTTTAGCTCATTATATATATTAGCCAAATACAATATCTCTCTTATTTAATACAATTTCTCATATTTTTTAATATTATTGTATAATAACATACGAATAGATGCAAATGATAAGTTATGCACATTTATGCCCTTTCAAAAATATCAATTTCTCAACAAGATTTAAAAATTACTTACAAATTTATCATAAAATTGATTAATTATAGACATTCTTGAGATTTAAAACAACATAACCCTTCTAAAAATATTAATTTTTGAACAAGGTTAAAAGGAAATTTCTTAGAAATTTACTATAGAATTGGTTAGTTATAGACAATTTTTGAGATTTTAAACAATATCGTTGTGTTTCTCTTTAATATGTGATTGAGTTGAAATTAGTCACTAAAAAAATTATTGTTCTTGTTTGTTCATAATTTGTTAAATGCTGAATTGATTTATTTTTATATAAATTATGTTAATATGTTGCTCATAGTTGAACTTAAAAAAAAAAATTCTGCAAAATTTATTAATCCTTATTATTGGAGGTGGAGGAGAATTTTTTATACCGATTGATTCATCTTTTTCATTTATATTTTTGCCCCTACTAGAACATAATCCTGGATCCACTCCTGACTGAAACCATGCCGGTAGTGGCGTATGAACTCATTTTTTGTGTAAATTGACATGTGCTTCGTGAATTGGGTTATGCTTGTGTTTTTGAATGACGAGTTTTAGTGGGTTGCTTCTTTATAGCCTCAGGTGTTGAGGTGGAACATTTTTTTAATTGGTATTCGTCTGGATCTTATTTGGTAGTATATTCTGCATATTTTTGCATGACTTCCACTATACTAATCTTCCTGGATATAAATTGGTGGAAGATTGGCGTTTTAGCTTTATTGTGTGTTTAAAATCGGAATGGATCATTTGAGTCAAGAATTGGTGTATAGGGGTTTGTAATGGTGGGACTCTTACTTTTCTTTGAAAATCAACGGACTGTTTTTCTTTATGAAAGGTTGGACTGTAGACAATCTGAATCTTGACAGGTTGTAATAATTTGACTCTTATGTACTTATATTTGCAAGTTTGCTCATGTCATGCAAGAATCTGTGAATGATCAATCTCTTACATTGACGTAATGGGTGGTTCTATTTTCTAATCTTACCCCTGAACGATTATATAAAGTTTATATTGTAGTTGTAATCGTAACAACATTAAAAGTGACTTCTGTCATGTGCAACCCTAAGTTTCTGCTTCTTTGTCTTCTCCGCTTCCTCATGATCTGTTTCCAGATTTGAAAAGATCAGTATGTGTATAGGTGTATATGCCATTTGGCAGTTTGTGGGTTTTGGTTTGATTGTCAAATTGCGGCTGGCAGATGTTTGGGAGGGTACCCAAAAAAAGTGATTAACTCAAAGTGCCACGAAATTCTTCGTGTTTCAGAAATGCTTCACTGGATGATCTGAAAAGAGCCTACAGAAAAGCAGTCATTAGGAACCATCCTGTCAAGGGTGGTTTTCCCGAAAAGGTATATGATTTTTGTATATTCTTTTATAGATCAGGTTTGTATGTATGTAGATGCAGTTTGTGTTGAAGTTATTGATGGGTCTTTATAGATCAGTGCCATCAATATATTTTCTCTTGGCTTCCTTTTGGGTCTCAGTTTATGAAGAATTTGGGAATATCTCTCTTTTTTGTATTATGATAAGTTGGAATGTGTCGTGGCATTTGACAAGGTTTTTGGTTCCTTGTAATGCCATGTTCTGTTTATGGCTTTTCTTGTGGTTTCTAGTTGGACGATTTGTCCACCTTTGTTTCGGCTCATGTAATACTTCATTATTTATGAAATTCAGTTTCTTATTAAAAAAAACATGTATTTATCTTGTTAAGCAGATGGGGAAAAGTAATTGCCACACAACTGAAATTTTTTGGCTATGGCTGATTTTTTGTTAGAAGGCATTATATTTGTAAGATTATTTTCTTGTGATTTTTTTTTATTTTTGTGCATATTCCCAGATTTCTTTTTATGTCTGGTACTGTCATAGGGTCGTGTTTATTGTCGTTGTTATTTGAATGAATTTAATTTTGTTTCTCAATGCTTGAATCAGTGATGGGGCATTAGAAGGACAGATGGTGGTTGAACCCCAGTGTGTTGCGTTTCTCATGAAGTTTGAACACAGAATCCCGCCGGTGGTGTGGGGTGTGATACTTATATATTTCATGCTCAGAATTACATAGCAATGAGAATGTAGATTGTCAAAATGATATTACAATCCTGATAGACTCGTTCAAGATGAGTAGAATACAATGGCTATAAGAATGCGCACACATTAAATTTTGTATCTCCAACCAGTCTTTGTAGCATCAACAACTTAACTTCATTTGGATTCCACAATACTCCACCTGTTTGCTGGTAGGAGAGTGAATGATCTGGAATCATGAAATCCTAATATGAAAGTAATAGCATTAATGATCCACTATGTGAAATTACTATCCGGTAGGAATGGCCAAGAGTACATGTGTAAATATTTATTTTCAGGCTTTCTGCACTTGACTTTATTACTGTTGTTACTGTTGCTATTAGAAGTATGCCCTTAATATGTTTAGTATGTGACTTTAAACAAAGTAGTGCCTGGACCGATATATTTTGTTAAGGAAGGCATCTCAAATCCTTGCTGGAGTCTCAGGAAGTCTGCTCGGCAAGGGAGAATCGATGCCTATGCTGCTATGGTATGCATTGTGTTCGATTTATCAATTTCTTTTGTCTTTTTGGCTACATACTGCTTCCATTGTTTCTCATACAAAGGAAAGTGCTAATCGTACTTGCAAAAAAAAAAAAAGTGTGATTATCACACCATCATTTATCATATGCCCTCCTTATTCACCTATTTCAGAATGCAAGTAGAAATTGTAAAATGTAGCCAACTGATTGACATGTTATCACTTTTTTTTTTGGCCCTTTTTTCAGCTACAGATGGTGCTGGAGAGAGATTTTTCCCTCTTAAGGACATGGAATTGAATTTGTTCTGTCCAAGCAGATGGAGCTCCAAAACAAGCTCTGGAAGACTACACCTAGGGATGCAGAGAATTACCTATTGCATTTGTAGAGGACTTGCTGCTTAACTGGTCTATTGCAATTGTGGGGGGGAAAAACTATATAAAACTACCCAGAATGTATAAATGAATTGCGGTTTTATTCTACTTTAAAGAGACTATTTTTTGACTTGAACTCTCAGCGTATTGACTAAACAAGTGAGCACTTATCCTCGCCCCTAAAAGAATTTTGCATAAATCTAAATTATGTATATGAGTAATATTACTAGGATTTAACTAGTCACTAACAATCATCGATTGACAATGAATTTCAGTATTTTTTTATATCCGTAGGCAATTCAATGGTTGTAATATATTATATAAACAAATTAGCTTTTAATAAATACTATTTGGGCTTTTCCATTATTTTATAATAAACAAAAGTTTGACATAAATAGGTGGTTGTTCCGATTTAAAGAGTTGAAGGGTAAAGTAAAAGTATAAGCGGCACATTTAAACCAGTACAAATATTCAAGGGTATTTATCATATTTACACAAACTTTTAGATACTGAAACGGTGTCGTCTCGCTGTTAATTATCTCCTCTTATTCCTCTCCCTTGGGGTCAGATACAGAAACGCAGAAGCAGCAGAAGTATGTATCTGAATTGNCAAAAAAAAAAAAAGTGATTATCACACCATCATTTATCATACGCCCTCCTTATTCACCTATTTCAGAATGCAAGTAGAAATTGTAAAATGTAGCCAACTGATTGACATGTTATCACTTTTTTTTTTGCCCCTTTTTTCAGCTACAGATGGTGCTGGAGAGAGATTTTTCCCTCTTAAGGACATGGAATTGAATTTGTTCTGTCCAAGCAGATGGAGCTCCAAAACAAGCTCTGGAAGACTACACCTAGGGATGCAGAGAATTACCTATTGCATTTGTAGAGGACTTGCTGCTTAACTGGTCTATTGCAATTGTGGGGGGGAAAAAACTATACAAAACTACCCGGAATGTATAAATGAATTGCGGTTTTATTCTACTTTAAAGAGACTATTTTTTGACTCGAACTCTCAGCGTATTGACTAAACAAGTGAGCACTTATCCTCGCCCCTAAAAGAATTTTGCATAAATCTAAATTACGTATATGAGTAATGTTACTAGGATTTAACTAGTCACTAACAATCATCGATTGACAATGAATTTCAGTATTTTTTTATATCCGTAAGCAATTCAATGGTTGTAATATATTATATAAACAAATTAGCTTTTAATAAATACTATTTGGGCTTTTCCATTATTTTATAATAAAAAAAAGTTTGACATAAATAGGTGGTTGTTCCGATTTAAAGAGTTGAAGGGTAAAGTAAAAGTATAAGAGGTACATTTAAACCAGTACAAATATTCAAGGGTATTTATCATATTTACACAAACTTTTAGATACTGAAACGGTGTCGTCTCGCTGTTAATTATCCTCTCCCTTGGGGTCAGATACAGAAACGCAGCAGCAGCAGAAGTATGTATCTGAATTGTTGGTCTGGGGAGAGAGAGAGTCTCTGAATGAATGGCTCTGCAATCACTACAGCCCATATCACCAATTTCGCTGACTCTCCTTCCAAAGGGCTCTACTGCTCCTATTTTGTTTCAATTATCTTCATCAATCCGTTGCTCTAGTGTTCGTACAACATTGACTGTGTCATTGGATGACATTCCCCCAAATGCCCTTCGCCGGAAGTGTGACCGGAACTGGAGAGGAGGGTTCAGTCTAGGGGTGGATCTGGGTATGTCCCGCACCGGCCTTGCACTCAGCAAGGGCTTCTCTGTTCGACCCTTGACGGTGCGTATTTGTTTATAACTGCCACAATTACTGTCTCTATCTCTCTCAGACACACATTGTGGCCTCTAATGAGCTGATTGAGTTAGGTTCTGGAGTTGAGAGGGCAAAAGCTTGAGCTTCGACTTATTGACATTGCTGAGAAGCAGGTACAGAACCCTCTCTCTCTCACTCACATGCACACACAGACATAGATATTGATATAGAGATAGGTTTAATGTTTTTAGCGGCTGTAAAGTAAGAGAGATAGGAAACCCATATGGGGTTTGAGTGATTTCGTGATTGTGGGTGTGGGTTCTGATTGATTTGCTGGTGTGGGTCAATTTTTTTTTCCTACATTCGTAACGATTGTGAGTTTGTTTGTAGTAGGAGGTTGATGAGTTCATAGTAGGACTTCCTAAGTCTTCTGATGGAAAAGAGACGCCGCAGTCCAATAAAGTTCGTTCTGTTGCTGGTAGGCTTGCAGTTCGAGCTGCAGAGAGGTAAAAATTCTTATGCTGNTCATAGTAGGACTTCCTAAGTCTTCTGATGGAAAAGAGACGCCGCAGTCCAATAAAGTTCGTTCTGTTGCTGGTAGGCTTGCAGTTCGAGCTGCAGAGAGGTGAATTCTTATGCTAAAGTGGTATTTGTGATTACTTTGGGAGTTTCATGTTTTCGTTCATTAGGGATTGTCAGACTCAAATGTATAGATATGATTGTGTACTTGCAGTTTTTCAACCTTGTTTGGTATCTGAGTTCCATTTAAAATTTAGGGTTGTGAATTAAGGACCTTTAGCTCTTTGAATTCATTTTCCAGATATGCAATGGTACTTTGGGAATGTGAATTCATTTGAGACAGATGTTCTTGAATTCAGGATAATTGCTTTTCTGATTTGTCAATTCTGAATTGATTTGCTCAAAATTTAGTACGTAGAAAAGACATATATAATTCGATTTTCTGATGGGATGTCATGGACACCAAGAATGGACTGTCTCATATGAAGGTTTTGGAAACATTCGGGTGCAAAAAGGCATATGCTATTGTAAACATTATGCTAAAACTTACACTAACATATAAATGATCAAGGAAGAACAGTATCTAGATCCATGTCTCACGACAAGGGCTTGAGCTTAAGTGGTATGACTTGTACCTCCCTATGGTGTGGACTAGAATTCAAGCCAGTTCAGGCTTGGTGTGTGTAGTTGCCACCCCCAGACTATTTAATGGGGTGGGGAGAAAACTACAATGGCAAAGGGCAATTTCTATGTGTAACAAAGATAAGAATCAGCAAAAGTAAATTAGCATTTTCTCTGATATCTGTCAAATTTTAATGCTTTGGGCTATGTAATAGGGTAGAACATGAGGTTGTTCCTATTGATTTAAACGTTGTCTAGCTTCAATAAATGGCAGTTTGTACCAGTATTTGTTATCGGGAAATACCTCACCCATTTCCCATACATTATTGTATACTTCTGGATGGATGAGAAGTCTGAATCCCAGAGCCCGCTAAGGCAAAGTATGTATCACATAACTTTCCATAAGTTCTGATAAAAAAAAAAACTGACCATAAGCCATATAATTCGTGGATTTGATTCATTTTAATACATTCAGTTGACTGTGTAAATGTTGGTTGGAGTGAAGAACCACATACGTACTATACTATGAAGAACATAAAATTGGTAAGACTTCTATTTTTAGAATTGAAATTGTAAATTGCTACCATCCTCAATTCGTCTCGCATCCTGAAAAGTATAATATTGTAGGATCCAGCCTGTTTTTGTCAAATTTAAAACACTCTAATTTGAGTTTCTAAGTCTGGTCTCAGCATAGTTTCCGGCCGATGTTTACATCCTATCTTATTTGTACAAGTTAGAATTGTATGAAGTATNTAGGATCCAGCCTGTTTTTGTCAAATTTAAAACACTCTAATTTGAGTTTCGAAGTCTGGTCTCAGCATAGTTTCCGGCCGATGTTTACATCCTATCTTATTTGTACAAGTTAGAATTGTATGAAGTATATGTACATATGTGTAGTTGTGTACTATATACATATGATCAAGTCAAGATGGGATTTCTACGGATGATGACATTTGATCAGCATAAAGCTTGAAACATGAAATATTGTGAAAGAAATGTTCAAAGCAATTGAAAGCATGGGACTGGTTGATATCATTTGTATATTTTTGTTGTATTGAAAAATGATAAGCAAACTTCTCATTCAGAAAAAGAAAAAATAGTCTGAATTTTTCATGTCGTTTCAGTTGTCCTGGTTGATGGGGAAGAAAGAAATTCCCCAGATTTGTGTGACTCACTTATCGATTCAGGGATCAACCACACTTTGTGGAGTGTTGTATATTTATATTTTGGGAAAAGTTCTAGGGGCTATATATCATGCTTAAGTTCATTCACATTTTATTTCTTTGCAAAAGACTCCTCCTATGGAAGCATGACATGAAATCTGCTTGACATTCATATTTGTTCTTCTTGTTATTGTCTTTTGCATCTATTGCTAGTTAGACTCTTGGCTCAATTTCTGTTAGATTGACTACTTATATACATTATTAAATACAGGGGTTGGAGAGTGTACCTGCAGGATGAGCATGGGACATCAACTGAGGCTATGGACTGTATGATTAATATGTAATAATTTCTCTCTTGCATCTTAATTATTTTGTTGGAATTTTCCTTTCAAGGATTAAAGCATCAGCATTGGTTTATATAGATCTTTTTAATGTCACTTTTATGTGAATGAGGTAAATTATGTATCTGTGATGGAGCATTACAAGGATACATGGCGGTTGAACCAGTATGTTGTGTTTCCCACGAAGTTTGAACACAAAATCCTCCATGGGTGCGTGGGGTGGGGTGTTGATATATCTCATGCTTACAACTACATAGCAATGAGAGCTTGTCAATGATATTACAATCAGAATAGACTTTTTCGAATATAAGTAAAATACAATGGTCCGGTTTGTCTTCCACCTTTTACAAAAATGCACATGCCTCAACCCTAGTCTCTGAAGCATCAACAACTAAGAGTAACTTCATTTGGATTTGACAATACTCCACTTTTTTGCTGAGAAGACGGTGAATGAAGTGGAACCTTGATATCCTTATGTGGAAAGGGTTAATTGCAGCATCCCCTACATTTTAGTCTCCTGGTCCCATAGTTGCGAAAATGATAAGAGTAATGACATTAGTGAATAGAAAATGCCCACTAAAAGCTGAAATACTGGAGGGTGGATTTTGGTGCAGAAGTTAGTTTGCTCCATTGTGACCAGGGGCCTCAACGATTTGAGTCACGGAAACAGCCTTTCCGCATGTAGAGTAAGGTTGCATACATTTAACTCTCCCCACACTCTTCAATGGCGGGAGCCTCATGCACTGGGTCGCCGTTTTTTTTCAAATATATCTAACCCGTAGAAACTGGCCAGCAGTGCATCTGTAAATTTTTATTTTCAGGCTTTGTACACTTTAATTTTATTGTTACTGTTGTTGCTATATTTCTCTTCGTAAGAATTAATGACATCAGTAACTTAGTTTCTATGTGGAAGTATGGCCTTATGATGTTGAATATGTGATGATTTTAGACAAAGTAGTGCTGATTAGTCTCCAGGAGAGGAACTTACAAATTTTGTTAAAGCAGTAGTCTCAAATCCTTTCAGGGGTCTCAGTAAGTTTGCTCGGCAAGGAAGCATTGATGCCTATGCCGCTATGGTATGCATTGTGTTCCCTTTATCAATGTATTTTTTTTATTTTTGTTTTCAATGTATTTATTTATTTGTTTAGTTTTCAGTTTTTTGCTACTTAAAGAGAAGTGCTAATCTCACACTGTTTTTCCCCCCTTTTTGTGCATAGAGACCCCTATAGATCCCCTGCTTAATCACTTATCACAGAATGCAAACAGAAGCAGAAATAGGAGAATGTACCCAATAGATTGACATGTTTATCACCTTTTTTTGCCCATTTTTTTGAGTTACAGATGGTGCTGGAGAGATATTTTTCCCTCACAGGTCATGGAATTGAACTTGTTCTGCCCAAGCAGTTGGAGCTCCAAAACAAGCTCCGGAAGGGTCCAACTAGGGATGCAGATTTTTTTCCAGAAGAATTTGATGTTCGACCTTTTTCTCTCAATAGGAAAATATGATTCTTAAAGAATTCTAATGGTTGGTGGGTCTCATGGTTGCTACTAGTCGGAAAAAGAATTCTAATTCAATTAGAATCATGTACCTTCAAACAATTTGACCCTATTGTATTCTTGTTGATTGACTGGTCTTTTGCATTTTTGGAGGTAAAAATCTGTACAGAACACAGTACCTGTAACGGAATTTGGAACAGACAAACAACTTGCATTGTTTGAACAGATAAGTATTTATCGTCGTTCTAGATCTGATATTCGACTGACTCGTAAATCTGTTCGGTCAAAAAAACCTCATTTTACACCATGCATCCAAAGACAAGTGTATTGTAACCATTATGGGATCATGGATTAATACAAGTTGATAAACGGCCAAAGAAGAAGGGTTCATAATTAACAATACTGTTAAGGATTACTATCAAAATATAATTCAAAAATATTTACACTTTGAACATTTAAAAACTTCACAAATTTATCTTAGAAAATTGAATTCTCAACTTATAAAATCACAACAACAATGAAAATTGATCAAATATTCATTTAATTTATTTCAATTTTTTTTTCCTACTCCAAAATATCAATTTCTTTGCACGACTTTCAATAGAAAACAACGCAATCATTACACTCCTTAATGTCAAATAATTCTATTAATTCACACCTCTCTCTCTCTTCATTTTAATTTTAAATTGTATAATTAAAAAAAATAAATTATTANTATTCATCTAATTTATTTCAATTTTTTTTCCTACTCCAAAATATCAATTTCTTTGCACGACTTTCAATAGAAACAATTCAATCATTACAGTCCTTAATGTCAAACAATTCTATTAATTCACACCTCTCTCTCTCTCTTCATTTTAATTTTAAATTGTATAATTAAAAAAAATAAATTATTATTTAAAATACAAATACTACAAGATCAGTTCGATTTTTGATATTGTAGTGTCTTAAGTCCAGGGGTCAATAGGCCTCTCATTGAAACCCCACTGGCTGAAATCACAAGTTCACAAAAGGTGGAGAGTAGGGTAGAGATTATATTTTCATAACAATATGGTGCTTATTCTGCTCTTTATTTTCCTGTGATCAGCACGTACTATNTGATATTGTAGTGTCTTAAGTCAAGGGGTCAATAGGCCTCTCATTGAAACTCCACTGGCTGAAATCACAAGTTCACAAAAGGTGGAGAGTAGGGTAGAGATTATATTTCCATAACAATATGGTGCTTATTCTGCTCTTTATTTTCCTGTGATCAGCACGTACTATTCACAGCAACAAGACAACCATCCAGGTCACTTGTTGTCATGTCCTTAGAACGACAACAGTTTAAATACACCCACTTAATTTTGTGTGTCGCACAAGTCATCAATTCTGCAGTTCTATCGAAGAGTAGAGAATACAATTTTACAAGACAATCCAACCGAGTTAAGATGTTCGACTTGTTTCTGTGTGGGCAGCAACTAATATGTNGCCATGTCCTTAGAACGACAACAGTTTAAATACACCCACCTAATTTTGTGTGTCGCACAAGTCATCAATTCTGCAGTTCTATCGAAGAGTAGGGAATACAATTTTACAAGATAATCCAACCGAGTTAAGATGTTCGACTTGTTTCTGTGTGGGCAGCAACTAATATGTGCGCAAACTCTAGCTCTTCCCCTCACGGCACAAGAAATGCCACTTTATGGCACAACAAATTCAAGCTATATGAAATGCTCTGCCTATGGACTCCAGATATAATGAAATTGGGAATATCTTTGGCAAGCAGATGTGTTCTTTGTTACAAACATTCAGAAACTGTGAACCACCTTTTTATCATTGTAATTTTGCTAAAACAATTTGGACGGCTGTTTCTTCAGGGTTCCAATTAATACCAGGTGAGGATCCATTGACAAGGTTCCTAAGGATATTCAAGAAGCAGTCACTAAGTCATGATCTTATTAGAGGTGTGCCTCTTATCATTTTTTTGGCAATTATGGAAGAAAAGATGCAGGCGTATGTTTGTAGGAGTTAGGCTACATTCTTCTAGCATTGTCACTAGTAGGACACTGTGCAATGTAGGGCCTAGCCTAGTGTTAAAATAAAATCATGAAAAATTCAAAAGATAACATATGATGTTATATAAGATCAATTCAAAACAATAAACTAAAATAAAATTTTATGTCAACTAAAATTGTTTATATTTATCACTATCATATCTATACATTCTTTTTTATAGTAAATTAGGTTAGTAACTCTCCTTTGGTGTGTAAACTAATTTTAGTCGTATCGAATTTTTAGTATACAAAAAGATTTTTCGATTTTTGAAAAAACTTGCATGCGGGTTCATGTGTTGGTGCGAATATTAAGTGATTGGTTAGTTACTGGTTTTTTATTCTCTATTTTGCCTTTATCACATGATTTTAGTTTAAAATATAATTTCTTTTTATTGAGATTTTTGCGGTATTGTTTATCAGTTTTAAAATTCAAACTCGTGAATCAAGCAATTTTGATATTATGATGACGTCTGATGATCTTTCTTTTAATATACATGTCTTACAATTTGTGTTTATAGAGAAGAATATACATTAATAATCTGTATTTTAGTGTACCTATTTGACGATCTGTATTTTAATATATCTGTCTAACGATCTGTATTTTAATATATCTGTCTAACGATCTATATTTATGGGAAAAAAAAAAGTACATTAACAATCTATGTTTTAGTGTATTTTTTTNTATATTTATGGAAAAAAAAAAGTACATTAACAATCTATGTTTTAGTGTATTTTTTTGACAATCCGTATTTTAATGTACATGTTTGATGATCTATATTTATGGAAAAAAAATATACATTAACGATCTATGTTTATGGAGAATAAGGTATATTAACAATCTGTGNTTTTTCGATTTTTGAAAAAACTTGCATGCGGGTTCATGTGTTGGTGCGAATATTAAATGATTGGTTAGTTACTGGTTTTTTATTCTCTATTTTGCCTTCATCACATGATTTTAGTTTAAAATATAGTTTTTTTTTATTGAGATTTTTGCGGTATTGTTTATCAGTTTTAAAATTCAAACTCGTGAATCAAGTNTAAAATATAGTTTTTTTTTATTGAGATTTTTGCGGTATTGTTTATCAGTTTTAAAATTCAAACTCGTGAATCAAGTAATTTTGATATTATGATGACGTCTGATGATCTTTCTTTTAATATACATGTCTTACAATTTGTGTTTATAGAGAAGAATATACATTAATAATCTGTATTTTAGTGTACCTATTTGACGATCTGTATTTTAATATATCTGTCTAACGATCTGTATTTTAATATATCTGTCTAACGATCTATATTTATGGGAAAAAAAAAAGTACATTAACAATCTATGTTTTAGTGTATTTTTTTGACGATCCGTATTTTAATGTACATGTTTGATGATCTATATTTATGGAAAAGAAATATACATTAACGATCTATGTTTATGGAGAATAAGGTATATTAACAATCTGTGTTTTAGTGTACCTGTCTGACGATTATTGCACATCTGTTATTTTTTATTTTTTTTATTGTGCACCTTTTATTTTTTGGCTCGAAAGTGTATATATATATATTTAATTGTGTATCTATTTTTTATTTTTTTAGTGTATTTATCTTATGATTTGTATTTATGAAGAAAAATATACATTATGATGACTTAGTTTTTTAGAATAGTTGTTTAAATTAGGTAATGACATTATCAGTATTTTTTGCTTTTGTAAAAGGAGTTAATTATGCCTATTACTTTAACTTTTCAATAGATGAGACTTAATTCAAAAGAAAATTGGCGGATGAATATTTTTTTGGAATCCTATTGAGCTTAGAAACCGACCTCCAAATTCCTCATTTCTTTAGTGTTTAGGGCTATATCTTTTCAATAGTGGGTATGAAATATATCACTATATTTATCGTGAATATGTATAATATTTGTTAACGTTTTTAGTATTTTACGTCTTTAAATATGTAAAATATGTAATCAATAGAACTCAATAGGACCAAAAAAATGTACTCAATGGGAGATACAAAACTCAAATTGTGGGACCAAAAAAAAACTCATATTGGGTGGGAACAAGTTGGATTTGACAATTGAATCCTTAATTCCAAACAAGACTCGACAAAGGCACCAAAAAAAAAAAAAATGGGTACGGTACCTCCAAATGTTACAATTTTAATGGTGTTTTTATAATTTTTATATGTTGTTTTATAACAAAAAAAATTTATTACTTTCGTGGCTGATTTATTACTTTAATGGGTTTTTTTATCACTAATTATTTTTATTACTTTTCTTTGATATAAATTTTTTTTTCATTTTTATGAGTAATTTATTACTTTTAAGGGTGTTTTTATTATTGTTGTGAAGACTATTTTACCACTTCTTTTGAGTTCCATAACAATGATATAAATATTTATAATAATAGTAAATCAATCACACAAGTGATAAATTCAATACGATACTATAATTTTGATTTTCGACACGGTAGACAACTCCATCCAAACATGACCTCAAGGCAGGGACGGAGCTGTTGGTGGGCTGAAGCCCGGGGTAAAAAAAAATTTTTTGTTAGAGCCAACCCAGCCCAACCTAGAGGCATGGCTTCTGGGTTTTGTTCTTCTGTGGACGAACCAGCTGCATACCTCTACGAGGTTGCGTCCATGCCTGAAGCCTCTGGTTTTTCTCATTTGTTTGTTTCTTGAGCAGTGAGAAAGATAGGGTCTGTTTAATCTCTTTTGGGTTTCTAGGTATAAATGTTTTTGTTTGTCTCGTTGTTTTGGCCTGTGGTGCTGATGGTGGTAGATATGGTGGAGGACTGAGATTCTGGGATTCGAACAGGAAAGAAGAATGGGGATCCAACAGGTTCAATTCATCACCTCCTCATCTCCCTCTTTGTTTGCTTTTCCTCTTCGTTTCCATATGTTTGTCTCCCTGCCTCTTGGTTTTGCTTTTTGTTCAAATGCCCACAAGCAGTTTGATCAAATGCCCCAGAATCACACACACATCTGTTTGGCCTCTTGACCTCTTGTCCAGCTGGAAATCTTTTGTAGACTTTAGAGTTTAAATCATGATCGATAAAAATGAGCTAGAATGTGTTTACCACTTGATGTCCATTTAGAGGTTTGGAAGTGATAATGCATGCACTGATGCATTTGAGGTCATCATTCCTTGAATTAATTTTTGAGAATTCAAGAAATGTATATGAGATTGTAGAAAATAGGAACGCATATTGATTGCCTGTGTTTTAGCTGTGATTGCATGTGGAAATGGTTTTTTAGTGCATCACCTGACTACTATTGATGAAGCTGATCCATTGCACTATTTTCTTGAGGAATAGGAGAATAATAAGCAGCATTGTGTTATTATTATTCATCATACAAAGGTCACTGCTGCCAGAACAATGATTAACCCCTACTTCTTTGACCCTCAAGAGAGTTGTGCCTGAATATGCAGTTTTCTTTAAAATGGATGTTTGTGGAAGGTGCATTATTAAGAAAGTCATTGTTATGCTTGTATTTTCTGTTTGCTTACCATGTTACACTGAGATTTATGCACTGACATGTTTCAACGATAAAGACTGTACCAAGATAATATTCTGATATGGTCAATGAGGTCTCTATGTTGATTTTTCCCGGCCAAAAGAGTTGATGTACTTGGAAGTGCTTACAGAAAATGTCTGATCATATCAACTAAAAGTGTGTTAAACCTTCTTAGGGCAAGATTACGGACTCCTAATATATTTCTCTGATCTCAGAGTATATATTTCTCCTAATATATGAATGCTTAGCTTAGCCTGGGATAAACAAAAATCCTGGCTCCGCCCTTGCCTCAAGGTTAGGTCTCTCTCTCTCTCATATGTGTGTATGTGTTTTATTTTTTGTTTTAATCTCCTCTTTGCTTAGTGTTTTTCTTATTTCCTAACGAGCAATGTTGCATAGACTTAAAATGTAAATTTAAAATATAGACTTGATCAATCACCGCTATTATTTTCGTTATGGGTCCCAACTCCTATAAGCCTCTGGCTCATCAACTCCTGTGAGCTCTCTCTCTCTCTCTCTCATGTGTGTGCCTATATTTTGTATTTTGTTTTATAATTTGTTATAATGCAATCTTTGTTCAATCAATTTTATTTAGTGATCTGGTCACATTGTTCTTTTAAAGTTCTTACTAGGATCTAACTTAATTGACATATTTCTTTCTTGTTCTTGGACAATAGTTATTATTCTAACAAACAATACATTTTTGTTTGTTTTCGAACAAACACTTCATTGAAGCTGTTGAATTAGTCACGTATATTCAACTAATTTTGTACAAACACATAGATTATCAACTAGTCTAACGCCTTTCAATTGCTTTGAACATTTCTTTCACAATATTTCACGTTTCCTCCTTAATACTGATCAAACGTCATCATCACTAGAAACCCCATATTGACTTGATAATATGTACATAGACATGGAAGATAGGCTGTACAATTCTAGCAGCTGTCCTAGTGGATAATTTCATTATTTCTCCATTCACGTACTGGATTAATGCTAGTCTTTGTGAAAATTCGTTTCTTCCCTAAGAGACTACGTTTTGTAAGATATTCGAATCTTTGACCTACCCTTAATGAGAGATTTATCAAATAATTGAACTACCACTAAGTGAACTCCTCGGTGTTAATAATGTCTTTTACAAAGTGAATTTAAAAAAATCAATTCAGAATTGACAAATCAGAAAGGCAATAATATCCTGTATTCACGAACATTTGTCTCAAATGAATTCAAATGGCCAAAGGTCTTAATTAACAACCCTAAATTCGAAAATGGAATTCAGATAGATAGATAGATAGATACTAAACAAGGTTGAAAAATTGCAAGTACACAATCATATATACACATTTGAGTCGGGCAATCAATCCCTAACCAACCAAAACATGAAATTCCAAAAGTAATCACAAGTACCACTTTAACATAAGCATTCACCTCTCTGTAGCTCCAACCGCCTACCAGCAACATAACGAACTTTATTAGACTACGGGATCTCTTTTCCATTAGAAGACTTACCGAAGTCCTATTATAAACTCATCGACCTCCTACTACACGCCAACTCACAATCATTACGAGATTAAGAAAAAGAAATTGACCCACACCACTAAATCAATCAGAACCCACACCTACAATTACGAAATCACTCAAACCCCATAACCACTTTCTTTTTCGGTATGCAGTTCTTAACATGAACATGGGTTGTCTATTTTGTTAACTTAACAGTCACTACATAGACATAAAACCTTTCTCTACATAAATATATACGTGTGTGTGTGTTTGTCTGTCTGTGAGAAGAGGGAGAGAGAGAGAAATAGAGAGAGTAATTGTGGCAGTTATAAACATATGTGCATCGTCAACAGTCGAACAGAGCAGCAGCCCTTGCTGTGTGCGAGGCCAGTGCGGGACATACCCAGATCAACACCTAGACTGAACCCTCCTCTCCAGTTCCGATCACGCTTCCGGAGAAGGGCATTTGGGGGAATTTCATCCAAGGACACCGCCATTGTTGTACAAATTGTAGAGATATGAATTGATGAAAGATAATTGCAGAGAAGTAGAGGAAGTAGTGCCCTTTGGAAGCAGAGGAAGCGTAATCGGTGATGCGCGTAGTAGTGATTGCATAGTCATTCATTTAGGCTCTCTCTCTCTCTGTCTCCAGACCAAAATGACAGTATACAGAACAGAACGCAGAAAAGACTGCAGTGGAACTTTTGAAGAAGGGAGATAATTAAAAGCAAGACGACGTNAGATAATTGCAGAGAAGTAGAGGAAGTAGTGCCCTTTGGAAGCAGAGGAAGCGTAATTGGTGATGTGCGTAGTAGTGATTGCATAGTCATTCATTTAGGCTCTCTCTCTCTCTCTCTATCTCCAGACCAAAAGGACAGTATACAAAACAGAACGCAGAAAAGATTGCAGTGGAACTTTTGAAGAAGGGAGATAATTAAAAGCGAGACGACGCNCATTTAGGCTCTCTCTCTCTCTGTCTCCAGACCAAAATGACAGTATACAGAACAGAACGCAGAAAAGACTGCAGTGGAACTTTTGAAGAAGGGAGATAATTAAAAGCAAGACGACGTCGGTTTCAATATCTAAATAGTGTGAATAATTATGATGTATACCATAGGAGCAATACTACAAAAAAGGTAGATTTAAGATATGCCGTTGATAATTAAAATCATTGATTTCAATATGGATCTCAGTATTTATTGAGATTTACTATCAATTCAATAGTTGTGATTATCAAGTATACATTTTAAGTCCAAATAACATTTTCCATACCTTAGAATTTTTATTTACCTCTAGTTTCTCAATTTTATTTGTTAAATTTTTGAATAGAAATCAATTGTTTTTGTCAATTTTTCATCAAAACAAATGGATAAAAAAAACCACTAAATTTGTTTAAATTTATTCCCTAAATTTTCTTAATCTTTTTTTGTTATAATAGAAATTATGCATAATAAATTGGCTATTAAGATTTTGAAAATAAAATTCAGGGATAAATTAGAACTCAAAAACAATAGTAGACAAAATAGACATTGATTCCGACTATTCTAATACAAACTCAAGCTTGGACTGATTCAACCGACAGAAAAAGATTGTCAATGTCAGTGTTATTTTAATTGGAGTATTGATCATGCTTACTGACACTGTTGAGCTATCTGTTAAATTTTAATGTATGTGTTGCAATGGTCAAAACTCTAATAGTCCTTGTAATAGAAGGAAGACCCTTAATTATATGAATTTTATCAAAAAAAATTATAATATAACTAATTAACATAAAAATACGTGTCGTCTCGTTTGTAGTCTTAAAAAACTTTTGGCACTAAATTCAGAATTTTCTATGATTTATTATTAATTTATGAATTTTTTCCTAAAACAAGAAAAACGGAGATTTGAGACTCTAAAAGATGGAATTCGATTTAAGTTTGCAATTCTTTCCTAATTTCTGAAATTTTGTTTCTATTTTTTTGTTTGTTTTGTTTTTAAAGCTAGCTAAGCTTGCTTTGGTTTATCATTGAGGTTGTTTTACTCATTTTTGCAAAAAACTTGCTGGCCAATAAAACTCCATTGTCTATAATTTATTTCAAGCTATTTTATCTTTCTTCTTATTAATCCCTTTCTTCAAATCTATATATAACAAAACCCGCTCAAAAAATAGTGCGACTCATTTCCAAATGAGCAAATGGAAACAGGTAAGGGCTCGTTTGGTAATGTTTACGGTTTTTTGATTTTCTAAAAAATGAAAAACATAATCAAAAAATGAAAAACGTCTTTTTTTCGTTTTTGAAAATCGTCCCTCGTTTACAAAATGATGACAGAAAAAATAAAATAAAAACGGTTATGAAACGAGTTTTTTTTTCTTGTTTTCTCTAAATATCAAAATAAAAACGAAAAACATAAACGTTACCAAACGCGACCTTGGATAGTAGTCTATTTTGTCTATAAATACCAAAAATATCCCTCAAGAGTTGCATGTGACATGTATTTTTTCTTTTTCTTTTTTTAGCGGAAGTTAGTACTAAGGATCATATAATTCAATGTTTGAATTTTAGGGACGAAATTAATNAGTTGCATGTGACATGTATTTTTTCTTTTTTTCTTTTTTTAGCGAAAGTTAGTACTAAGGATCATATAATTCAATGTTTGAATTTTGGGGACGAAATTAAAACTTTTAGGATCAAAGTGGGATGAATGATAAACTTTAGGGACTATTGGTATAATTTACCTTTAAATAAAAGAATATGTATCATTTTGTGAAAATGTGAATTTGTTATTTCAGTGAGTGGGGATCAAATTTTTTTCATAATTTTGGCATTTGTCTTTGGATGCATAATTTTGGCATTAGCTCTAGCATTTCAAAGCTCAAATGTTAAATGTAGGCCTGTTTGGCTTGCATCNTTTTTTCATAATTTTGGCATTTGTCTTTGGATGCATAATCTTGGCATTAGCTCTAGCATTTCAAAGCTCAGAGGTTAAATATAGGTCTGTTTGGTTTGCGTTTTAAAAAATATTATTTGAAAATAGTTTTTGAGAAGTGTTTTTAAAAAATTTTAAATTGCAAAACTTATTTGGTTATATATTTTAAAAAATAATTTTAAAGAACAAAAAATTGTAAAACTTGTTTGGATAATAATCCACAAAATCCTCAATTCCCATCTCTCCACAAAACACACACACAAAGTAAAAACCCACAGAGACGCACACACTCACACACCAAGACAACCCACATATATGTACATATATATAGATATGTATATATATATTTGTTGAGTGAGAGGATACAAGAGAGAGAGAGAGAGAGAGAAGAGAGAGCAAGAAAAAAACCAGATGCTATAAATCAAATTCGTAACCCATAAATCACTCAGCATACTTCAAGATCTGAAACTAGATGCCAAAAAAATCCCATTGTGTGTATCTCCTTCAAGATCTAAAGCCAAATGTCGAAAATATGTTGAAACCAGATCTTGCGCCCATATGCAGAAAAAATAAAGACACAACGATCGTTGAAGCAGCAACGATCATTGCAAGGACAAAGGAGATGGAAAAAACATTTAAGTGGAGGGTTTTTATACTTCAACGAAAAAAATGTGTTTTGCTGCTAAAGAAGTTCGATGGGTGGATTTCATTAAAAGGGAGGGGTTGTTTCCCTTATTTTCTATTTTAGCTTGAAAACTCAGAGTCTATTTTATGTTCTCAATTCTCATTTTTTTTGAAAATTTGTTTTTAGAAATTGATAACCAAACATCATCTCACAAAAATTGTGTTTTGAGACACAAACCAAAATTCACCGTAGTTTTTTTTTGACCAAATGGAATTGCAAAAGTTTGTCAGGCTCATTTAGAGTTCAATGATCAGTCTCTTTCTAATAGAATAATGTGCATAAGGTATTTTATGGCAACTACGCATCCCTCAACTCATAATTAAAGTGGTTTCGTGTAATTTAATGCATTGCTATCATTAAGTCGATTGGGCTACGTGCAGTTATAGAATAACCCACAGAAGCCCCCTTGACTCTCACCGAATGAAAGGAAACTGTCACATCCTATTTTGAAGGGGGCGGGGGATCTCTTATAAAATCCTACCCCAAATTTTCTTTTGCTTGGCTCATTACTAAAAAAAACTCATTTTCTTACAATTACGAGGTTTATTTGAATATTACGAGTTTTATTCGAATATGAAATCCAATCCTAGAAATATATCATCTCACTTCTTTTTACTACCCAAGGCTTTGATACATTTCGAGATTGGGAGATCTTTACTGGAACTGGTGTTATCCGAGAACAACTAGCCAAACTAGATTTATAAATTATTATAGATTATTCATTTGTAGAATGGAAAGAATTAGAGAAAGAAGGATCCGCAAGGAATAAATGGGAAGATCGAAAAGTTGGAAGAAAAAAGGATTTTTTGGTTAGACGCATGGAATTAGCTAAGCATTTTATTCGAACAAATATAATCCCATAGACGCAATAGACCATTTAAGCAACAAGAATAATGGTGAATAAAACATCATTCATGCAAGAACAATGGATTATTGTTCGGAAAAGTCATTTAAGAATCTACAATATGCTCAAAATAGTTTGGAGGTACAACATGACTAATTTAACTACAATTTTTTCTAACTGGTAGCCACCATAAGACCAAGAAAAGTTTTGCAAGTACTAAGAATCATATGTTCCTATGGAGAGAAAAATGTCAAACATCAAATTCTTCTGGAAAAGAATCTACATCCCTTGGTGGAGCTTTCCAGAGCTTGTTTTGTACCTCCAGCTGCTTGGGCAGAACTAGTTCAATTCCATGTCCTTAGAGGGAAAAATCTCTCTCCAGCACCAACTGTAGCTCAAAAAATAGCCAAAAAAGAGTGGTATCATGTCAATCAGTTGGTTACATTTTACTATTTCTGCTTTCATTCTGAAATAGGTGAATAAGGAGGGCATCAATAAGTATCTCCCTGCACCAATAAATGATGGTGTGATAAGCACTTCTTTTTTTTTTTGTCTGTGCGTAAATATGATTAGCACTTTCCTTCGCATGACAAACATTGGAAGCCGTAAGTAGCCAAAAAAAGAAAAAAGAAAAAAGAAATTGATAAATTGAACACAATGCATACACCATAGCAGCGTAGGCACCGATTACATTTCCCCATCTTCTTAACAAGATAAATACATGTTTTTTTTTCCTAATAACAAACAGAATTTCATAAATAATATAACGAAGTATAACATGGGTTGAAACAAAGGTGGACAAGTCATCCAACCAGAAACCACAAGAAAATCCAAAAACAAATCGTGGCACAATAAAGAACAAAAAAACTTGTCAAATGCCAGAATGAATTCCAAGTTGTCATAATACCAAAAAAGGGTTATTCTCAAAATCCTTCAAAAACTGAGGTCCAAAGACAAAATATATTGATTGAGTTGATCTGCACAGGAGAATTCCTGTAAGAGTTTGAGATAGCGATCTTCAGCTTGGTAGACCTGCAATAGCCACATGGTCAGAAAAATGGGGTCAGGTGAACACCTGACTTATACCCTCCAAAGCTTAAGTCAGTGTAAGATTGGAGGCTCAAACTCAATGCATATAAGTGTAAGATTGGAGGCTCAAGCTCAATGCATATAATATTATGGTTCAATATTACGTACCTTTATCTATTTTTTTTGTGGAGTATTTATACTTGGAATAACAATGATTGCAATGACTGCATGTCTCATCTGAGTATTAAATGCCCGGCACTTTTACCTTGAAAAATCTGAATATTCTCCCGCAAGATCTTCACTCATTTAATGTAAGGGTGATAGGACAAGCGCTCGGGGACAAGCCAAACACTTATAGCTATCCCCCGAGCACTCAAGTGTCTATGATCGGAGTTTGACACCTACTGCAATGTTCAATGCTCAGGGGAACAGTACCTCAGAGACCTCTGGGGATATTTATTCGGCGTAATAGCCATTAATATTTAGTCATCATAACTGCAGGCCTAGGTTCTGAAGACGTGGGGGCTCATTAATGTTACTATTCCCATCACTTGCATCGTCATAAATGACTAGTCAAGTCACATTTAATGTGGGTGTCAAATTATGTACTCGATGCCTCCGAGTCATGATCTCTCGGCTCGAGTCCTCAACGTCCTTTGATCTCTATAACGGCTTCAATTTTACATGTGTCGATTTAGGGGTCGCTGAGCCGTATAGAGTCCCGCCAAAATCTATAAAGAACCATCAAAAAAATTATATCCTCATAAACAAATGTTTTGACTTTAGTCATGGGGCACAGCATTGTAGGCTAACCCACCACAGAAATGTGATCGCTCCCACACCGGATTAAAGGACATAAGGATGAAATAGATAAGAAAAACTTTCTTAGTTTGATCCTGACGTTCTTTGCATAAACTTTCAAATTTGATCCGGACGTTCTTTACATAAACTTTCAAATGGCAAAGAAACCTTTTCAACTTTGTTTGATCCTGACGTTCTTTCACATATAAACTTTCAGGGCATAATTGATGTTCTTTTCAATTTTTCTTTTTTTTTTTGGTTCAGTGTTCATATTTGTATTCGAGTACAGGGTTTGGCATTTTGTTGTTCATTTTCAATTTTGTTTCCTTTAAATTCTCCAATTATTTCAATCTGTAAACTTTATTTTGTTTTGATTAAATTAAATTTTCTAATTATTTCAATTTGTACAATGTTATTTTGTTTCGATTAGATTTAATAATTATCATCTTCAGTTTCTATAATGCTTTTGAATTTTTATGTACACTTTATTCTGTAACCGTGGGATTCATTTAGAGAAGTAGCTTTTTTATTTGGGCCAAATTTAGAGAAGTAGCTTGGTGGGATATTTTTGAATTATTTTAGGTTAATTGTATCCAACTACAAACTCTAGTACAATTAATCATAATTTTTAATTAGGCCACGTCCAATAAAATAAAAAAATAAGAAATAGACCCACCCAAACTTGAAAACCCACCCCCTATTACCTCTTTTGATTCCCCAAAACAAAATTCCACCCTTCCACACCTGCCAGCGCCTCACTCACCCACACATGAACATAGGAGTGTAATTCGGGTGGGTTGAATAGTCAACTCTAGAGGTATAATTTTTAACTTTAACTCTAATCCTATCTCGGGTTGAGGAACTCAACTCAAGCACCGCCCGAGTTTAATTCGGACAGGTTCAGGTTGAATTCGAGTTAATAATTTTGTGTTACTTTACGGGTTCAATTCGGGTTGAGTTTGGGAGGCTTGTTGTTCTAAACTTAATACTTATATTACATAATATTCACCTAAATTAACAACCAATAACTTCAACCAAGTTTTTAACAGTGTTAATGCTAGAACAAAAATGAAAATGAACAAGAGAGACAGAAAATGATAGACCAAAAATGAAAAATCAATGTTAATGTTTTATATATATAATTTTTTTAATTTGTCGGATTCGGGTTGAACCAGTGAACCTGAGGCCTTAACCCGAGCCCAACTCAAATTGAATTTAGGTTGAAATTTTGTGATCCAAGTCCAACTCAAATATGAAAAACCCTTGCCCAAGCCTTAATTTTTTCGAGTTAGGCTCGGGTTAAAATCAAATTGTCCAACCCAAGTTGAACCCCTACATGGACATGGCCCTCTCTCTTCTTCTCCCATTTTTTTCTCTCTTTCTCTCCCCAAATCTCAACATTCTTTCCTGTCTCTCTTCCCCCTCAACAATATCCCTTATAGCGATGCCGCAGTTAAAAATGTAAATATTGTTGTTAAAGTGTGTTCATTCTACAACAAATTTTTGGTTCCGCTCTTGTTGATCCCGATCTCTAATGCTCCATTTGATAGGGAGGATAGAAAGTAGGAAGGATTGAAAGTAGAATGAATACACTTTCTATCATTCAAGAATGAAAATAGAAAGGATACACTTTTTTTCCTTTATGTTTGGTTAGATGAATAAAAAATAAAAATAATTATTTTTTTTTGTGCTGGCTAAGATTAGGAGCGACAATCAAGTCGTGTCATGTCAAATTCGTGTTGAGTCATTACGGGTTTGTGTCAAATATTAGTCAAACCTAACTTAACTCATTTAACTAATTGTGTCGTGTGGAGTTGCGAATTGATATTTTTATTTTCGTATCGAGTTCGAGTTGTGTCATCGTGTTGAGTCGAAAATTTTCACCCTTAATTAAGATGGAAAAAATATTTTTTTTATTTGAAATTTTAATTTTAATTTTTTTTATTTTTTTTAAAATTTTTTTTTACAATTTTTTTAAAAAAATAATATATATATATATATATATATATATATATATATATACACATAATATATGTATATAAAAAAAGATATATAAACAAATAAGATACATCTTAACACAAATAATTGACTTTCTATCCACTTTTCTTTTGATTTTGGAGAGATTGATTTTGGTGAGTTAAAAAGAAAGTTAATTCATCAACTTTTCTATCCTTCCTATTTTTCTTTTTCACCAAACATGATATTTTATTTATCTTTCTAACTTTTCATCTACTCACTTTTTCATCGTATCAAAAGGATCATTGTGCGTGCAAGATCCTGCACAATATAAAAAACGGGAACAACTCTCTCTCTTGGTGAACTTTGCGTGAACCGGCTGGGTGACTAACCACGCTGCTCTGGTATACCCTGCGAGGTCAGATGGTAAATTGGAGCGGCAACGGGAGACCCTGGGTGAGAGGGAGAACGATCCAGTAAAGCTAAAAAAGGATCCTGGAACAAAGAGGAACAGGTTAGAAGGGCGCCGGAGTGTTTTTCGGCGTATCCCCTCTGACGATCTAGTCAGTCTTTGAATGAGAGAGAGAGAGAGGAGAAAACACTGAGAAAGCTCTATTGTAGTAGAGAGTTTTTTTATTGCATACCCCCCTTTGCCTTTTGGGAGGAGTATTTATACCTTAAAAGCTCATGATTGCTGTCAGTGTGGTCAGTAGGTGATCATCAGGCACAGGTAGCGTGTTGTATTGATTTGATGAGGAATGTCTTCTCTAATTGACTGCTCGGGGTCCCGAGCAATCAATGTTGAGTCGTCGGGACGCCGACGGTACAATATGCTCCTTTCGGGAAGGATGCAATAAATGTTCTGTAATAGGAGCATTTATTGCCTTTCATATCCGAACCTTACCGCATTGAATGCGGTCTCGTCAACAGAAGAGTGCAATTAATTGTTTGCTTTCCCAAGCCAAGTGTCAGTAACGGCGTGCAGTTTGTCTGTCTTTGATGTGACATCATTTGCCACACGTCCATCCCTTATTGGCTGTGATTACTGTATTCCGGTATGTTCTGACATTACTTGTGTAAGACGAGGTCATGATGAATAGTCTAGACTTGGCATAGGCTGATGACCCGTACGTCAGTAGCTTTATCCTGGAGTAGAGGAAGCGTCCAGGACGGAGTAACTCTCGGCACCGAGGAAAGGCTCACCCTGGGGACCGAGGGTGGTATGTTTCCGAGGTACATGGGTGACCGAGGACACGTGTTGTTGTATAATACACCGAATGCATGATCCTATATGAGAGGTACCTCGGGGGCGAGGGCACTCGTTGCCGATGGTGCTTAAATCCGAGCAACACTGTTTCAGCAATTCCGAGAACACGTGTCTTCATCATAGGGCTTTTCAGAAGAGTCCCATCAATCATAATAGACGTTAACCAGGAGAGGAGAGGAGAGGAGAGGAGAGACAGGCAGAATAAAAGAGAGGTGAAGTTGATGGTTGTGAAATTCCTTTCTTTGTAAATTTGTATCAAAAATCAGTCAATCTGACGGCCAATTCCTATGAAGGGTCACGATCGGAAAAACAAGATGATGACACGTGGAAGATCGAAAAACAAAAAGCAGACCCTAAGCCAAACAGTGATATTGTCACTTTAATACAATTTTATCAATAATTTTAGTTTTGTAAATATAGATGTCGTTACTTGAATACTTACTCATCAGGTCTCACAGTGATATCGTTATTAATAAAATTATATTAAATGAAAAAATTTTGATTCTCTATTTTACCCTTATAAAAAATTTTAATTACTACATTATCTTTTCATAGTTAAATATATAAATTATAATTACATCCTTATATATTTAAATCTCTAATTTACTCTCTAACATTTCTTTTACTTTTTTATTATCTTTGTATAAAAGTCAATATCTATAAAAAAAAATAAAATTAATTGACTACGTTACTCTTAAAAATATATATGTATTATTATAATTTTCAATAAAGTGTTCAAAAACTTCATCAATAAATCATACTTTTTTCAAATATATAGATAACATTATGACTATATATATATGTATTTTTTTCCATCTATACTATTAATAGAGAATGAAATGTTTGTCTTAGCATGAAAAATTTTTGATTCACTATTTTACTCTTATAAAAAATTTTAAATACCACTCTATCCTTCAATATTTGAATACCTAAATTGTCATCATATACTTATATGTTTAAATCTCTAAATTACCCCTAATATCTCTTTTATTTCTTTATTTATTTTATATAAATATCAATATCTTGAAAATTTTTAATTGACAATGTTAGCTTTAAAACATATATGCATCACCATAATATTTAATAAAACGTTCAAATTTTTTTTTAAAAAAAAAACTTTATCAATTTAATATTACTCATTTTAAATATAAAGACAACATTATCCTTACATGTGTATTTCTTTCATCCAAAATTTTAACAATTTAATTTTTAAGATAAAAAAATAATCTTTTACGTAGTTTTTTTTAAATAATTTATATTAAATCAACATAATTTTTCAATCATAGAAAACTTTTCATATTTTATTAAGAGTTTATATAAAAAAATTATATTGTATTTTTAAATAAAACTTGAATTTTAGAATTTTAATATTCTTTTTAAATTTATATTATAGAGTTGTATATTATATTTTAAGATGAATAGCATTTTTAGTCCCAAAAATATGCATGTTTTGTCTGTTTGGTCTTGATTGTATCAATTTTGTCAATTTGATCCTTAAAGTATATTAGTTAATGTTTAAATGATTCATATACAAAAAATTTGTTAAGGTTTTTTATAAAAGTGATCACGTGATACTATTTGACAAAATAACATCATGTTATTTTCATCAAAAAACTTAATGAACCATCTGGTTAGGGACTATTTAAACAAGAATTAAATATTTTAGGGATCAAATTGACAAAATTTATATATTGAGGACTAAACTGACAAAAAGCGCAAACTTTAGAAAACCAAAGTGTTATTAATCCTATATTTTATCCCTATTAACTCAATTAATTATAGTAAGTATTGATTAGAATATTAAAAATTATTTTTATTTATTCAATGAATTATAAGTTGAAACATAATCAAATGAATTTTAAATAAATTATTTTTATCATTTTTTTTATACTTAAAATACTGAATCGTTGATAACAAATAATATTTTTAAATTCTATAATATAATACAAGCAGTAAAAAGATCCATTCGAAATATGTCTAAAAGTACGGTATAAAAATCAAAAACCAAATTGAACGGCCAATGAAATTCCAAAACCTGTGCATCGAATACAAATCTCAACACTGGACAGGCTTCAACAGTGGATCCTCACCTGGTATTAATTGGAACCCTGAAGAAACAGCCGTCCAAATTGTTTTAGCAAAATTACAATGATAAAAAGGTGGTTCACAGTTTCTGAATGTTTGTAACAAAGAACACATCTGCTTGCCAAAGATATTCCCAATTTCATTATATCTGGAGTCCATAGGCAGAGCATTTCATATAGCTTGAATTTGTTGTGCCATAAAGTGGCATTTCTTGTGCCGTGAGGGGAAGAGCTAGAGTTTGCGCACATATTAGTTGCTGCCCACACAGAAACAAGTCGAACATCTTAACTCGGTTGGATTATCTTGTAAAATTGTATTCCCTACTCTTCGATAGAACTGCAGAATTGATGACTTGTGCGACACACAAAATTAGGTGGGTGTATTTAAACTGTTGTCGTTCTAAGGACATGGCAACAAGTGACCTGGATGGTTGTCTTGTTGCTGTGAATAGTACGTGCTGATCACAGGAAAATAAAGAGCAGAATAAGCACCATATTGTTATGAAAATATAATCTCTACCCTACTCTCCACCTTTTGTGAACTTGTGATTTCAGCCAGTGGGGTTTCAATGAGAGGCCTATTGACCCCTGGACTTAAGACACTACAATATTAAAAATCGAACTGATCTTGTAGTATTTGTATTTTAAATAATAATTTATTTTTTTTAATTATACAATTTAAAATTAAAATGAAGAGAGAGAGAGGTGTGAATTAATAGAATTATTTGACATTAAGGAGTGTAATGATTGCGTTGTTTTCTATTGAAAGTCGTGCAAAGAAATTGATATTTTGGAGTAGGAAAAAAAAATTGAAATAAATTAGATGAATATTTGATCAATTTTCATTGTTGTTGTGATTTTATAAGTTGAGAATTCAATTTTCTAAGATAAATTTGTGAAGTTTTTAAATGTTCAAAGTGTAAATATTTTTGAATTATATTTTGATAGTAATCCTTAACAGTATTGTTAATTATGAACCCTTCTTCTTTGGCCGTTTATCAACTTGTATTAATCCATGATCCCATAATGGTTACAATACACTTGTCTTTGGATGCATGGTGTAAAATGAGGTTTTTTTGACCGAACAGATTTACGAGTCAGTCAAATATCAGATCTAGAACGACGATAAATACTTATCTGTTCAAACAATGCAAGTTGTTTGTCTGTTCCAAATTCCGTTACAAGTACTGTGTTCTGTACAGATTTTTACCTCCAAAAATGCAAAAGACCAGTCAATCAACAAGAATACAATAGGGTCAAATTGTTTGAAGGTACATGATTCTAATTGAATTAGAATTCTTTTTCCGACTAGTAGCAACCATGAGACCCACCAACCATTAGAATTCTTTAAGAATCATATTTTCCTACTGAGAGAAAAAGGTCAAACATCAAATTCTTCTGGAAAAAAATCTGCATCCCTAGTTGGACCCTTCCGGAGCTTGTTTTGGAGCTCCAACTGCTTGGGGAGAACAAGTTCAATTCCATGACCTGTGAAGGAAAAATATCTCTCCAACACCATCTGTAACTCAAACAAAATGGGCAAAAAAAGAGTGATAAACATGTCAATCTATTGGTTACATTCTCCTATTTCTGCTTCTGTTTGCATTCTGTGATAAGTGATTAAGCAGGGGATCTATAGGGGTCCATATGCACAAAAAGGGGGAAAAACAGTGAGATTAGCACTTCTCTTTAAGTAGCAAAAAACTGAAAACTAAACAAATAAATAAATACATTGAAAACACACACAAAAAAAAAAAAATACATTGATAAAGGGAACACAATGCATACCATAGCGGCATAGGCATCAATGCTTCCTTGCCGAGCAAACTTACTGAGACCCCTGAAAGGATTTGAGACTACCGCTTTAACAAAATTTGTAAGTTCCTCTCCTGGAGACTAATCAGCACTACTTTGTCTAAAATCATCACATATTCAACATCATAAGGCCACACTTCCACATACAAACTAAGTTACTGATGTCATTAATTCTTATGAAGAGAAATATAGCAACAACAGTAACAATAAAAATAAAGTGTACAAAGCCTGAAAATAAAAATTTACAGATGCACTGCTGGCCAGTTTCTACGGGTTAGATATATTTGAAAAAAAAGGGCGACCCAGTGCATGAGGCTCCCGCCATTGAAGAGTGTGGGGAGAGTTAAATGTATGCAACCTTACTCTACATGCGGAAAGGCTGTTTCCATGACTCAAATCGTTGAGGCCCCTGGTCACAATGGAGCAAAACTAACTTCTGCACCAAAATCCATNAAAAAAGGGCGACCCAGTGCATGAGTCTCCCGCCATTGAAGAGTGTGGGGAGAGTTAAATGTATGCAACCTTACTCTACATGCGGAAAGGATGTTTCCGTGAATCAAATCGTTGAGGCCCCTGGTCACAATGGAGCAAACTAACCTCCGCACCAAAAACCACCCTCCAGTATTTCAGCTTTTAGTGGGCATTTTCTATTCACTAATGTCATTACTCTTATCATTTTTGCAACTGTGGGACCAGGAGACTAAAATGTAGGGGATGCTGCAATTAACCCTTTCCACATAAGGATATCAAGGTTCCACTTCATTCACCGTCTTCTCAGCAAAAAAATGGAGTATTGTCAAATCCAAATGAAGTTACTCTTAGTTGTTGATGCTTCAGAGACTAGGGTTGAGGCATGTGCATTTTTGTAAAAGGTGGAAGACAAACCGGACCATTGTATTTTACTTATATTCGAAAAAGTCTATTCTGATTGTAATATCATTGACAAGCTCTCATTGCTATGTAGTTGTAAGCATGAGATATATCAACACCCCACCCCACGCACCCATGGAGGATTTTGTGTTCAAATTTCGTGGGAAACACAACACACTGGTTCAACCGCCATGTATCCTTCTAATGCTCCATCACAGATACATAATTTACATCATTCACATAAAAGTGACATTAAACAGATCCATATAAACTAATGCCGATTCTTTAATCCTTGTAAGGAAAATTCCAACAAAATAATTAAAATTCAAGAGAGAAATTATTACATATTAATCATACGGTCCATAGTCTCGGTTGATGTCCCATGCTCATCGTGCAGGTACACTCTCCAACCCCTGTATTTTAGAATGTATGTAAGTAGTCAATCTAACAGAAATTGAGACAAGAGTCTAGCTAGCAATAGATGTAAGACAAAAAAACAGGAAGAACAAATATGAATGTCAAACAGATGTCATGTCATGCTTCCATAGGAGGAGTCTTTTGCAAAGAAATAATAAGTGAATGAACTTAAGCATGATTTATAGCTCCTAGAACTTTTTCCAAAATATAAATATGCAACACTCCAAAAAGTGTGATTGATCCTTGTATCGATAGGTGAATCACACAAATCTGAGGAATTTCTTTCTTCCCGTCAACCAGGACAACTGAAACCACATGAAAAATTCAGACTATTATTTCTTTTTTTGAATGAAAAGTTTGCTTATCATTTTTCTATATGACAAAAATATACAGATGATATCGACCAATCCCATGCTTTCAATTGCTTTGAACATTTCTTTCACAATATTTCATGTTTCAAGCTTTATGCTGATCAAATCAATTGTCATCATCCCTAGGAATCCCATCTTGACTTGATCATATGTATATAGTACACAACTACACATATGTACATGTACTTCATACACTTCTAACTTGTACAAAGAAGATAGGATGTAAACATCAGCTGGAAACTATGCTGAGACCAGACTTCGAAACGCAAATTAGAGTCTTTTAAAATTGACAAAAACAAGCTGTATCCTACAATATAATATTTTTCAGGATGCGAGACTAATTGAGGATGGCAGCAATTTACAATTTCAATTCTAACAATAGAAGTCTTACCAATTTTATGAATAATACTTTCATAGTATATTATGTATGTGGTTCTTCACTCCAACCAACATTTACTCATTCAACTGAATGTATAAAAATGAATCAAATCCATGAATTATATGGCTTATGGTCAATTTTTATTTTTTTTTTATCAGAACTTATGGATAGTTACGTGATACATACTTTGCCTTAGCAGGCTCTGGGATTCAGACGTCTCATCCATCCAGAAGTATACAATAATGTATGGGTAATGCGTGAGGTATTTCCCGATAACAAATACTGGTACAAACTGCCATATATTGAATTAAACCACTCAAAATACAACCTTTAAATCAATATGAACAACCTCATGTTCTACCCTATTACATAGGCCAAAGCATTAAAATTTGACAGATATCAGAGAAAATGCTAGTTTACTTTTGCTGATTCTTATCTTTGTTACACATAGAAATCCCCCTTTTCCATTGTAGTTTTCTCCCCACCACATTAAATAGTCTGGGGGTGGCAACAACACACACCATACCTGTACTGGCTTGAATTCTTGTCCACACCATATGGAGGTGCAACCGTGCAAGTCATACCACTTAAGCTCAAGCCCTTGTTGTGAGACATGAATCTAGATACTGTTCTTCCTTTGATCATTTATTTGTTAGTGTAAGTTTTAGCATAATGTTTACAATAGCATATGCCTTTTTGCACCTGAATGTTTCCAAAACCTTCATATGAGACAGTCCATTCTTGGTGTCCATGACATCCCATCCGAAACTCAAATTATATGTCTTTTCCACAAGCTGAATTTTGAGCAAATCAATTCAGAATTGAAAAATCAGAAAAGCAAATATCCTGTATTCAAGAACATCTGTCTGAAATGAATTCAAATTCCCAAAGTACCATTGCATATCCAGAAAATGAATTCCCATAGCCAAAGGTCCTTAATTCACAAACCTAAATTTTAAATGAAACTCAGATACTAAACAAGGTTGAAAAACTGCAAGTACACAATCATATCTATCCGTTTGAGCCTGACAATCCCTAATGAACGAAAACATGAAACTCCCAAAGTAATCACAAATACCACTTTAGCATAAGAATTCACCTCTCTGCTGCTCGAACTGCAAGCCTACCAGCAACAGAACGAACTTTATTGGACTGCGGCATCTCTTTTCCATCAGAAGACTTAGGAAGTCCTATTATGAACTCATCAACCTCCTACTACATACCAACTCACAATCGTTACGAATGTAGGAAAAAAAAATTGACCCACACCAGCAAATCAATCAGAACCCACACCCACAATTACGAAATCACTCAAACCCCATATGGGTTTTCTATCTCTCTTAATTTACAGCCACTAAAGACATTAAACCTATCTCTATATCAATATCTATGTCTGTGTGTGCATGTGAGTGAGAGAGAGAGGGTCCTGTACCTGCTTCTCAGCAATGTCAATAAGTCGAAGCTCAAGCTTTTGCCCTCTCAACTCCAGAACCTAACTCAATCAGCTCATTAGAGGCCACAATGTATGTCTGAGAGAGATAGAGACAGTAATTGTGGCAGTTATAAACAAATACGCACCGTCAAGGGTCGAACAGAGAAGCCCTTGCTGAGTGCAAGGCCGGTGCGGGACATACCCAGATCCACCCCTAGACTGAAACCTCCTCTCCAGTTCCGGTCACACTTCCGGCGAAGGGCATTTGGGGGAATGTCATCCAATGACACAGTCAATGTTGTACGAACACTAGAGCAACGGATTGATGAAGATAATTGAAACAAAATAGGAGCAGTAGAGCCCTTTGGAAGGAGAGTCAGCGAAATTGGTGATATGGGCTGTAGTGATTGCAGAGCCATTCATTCAGAGACTCTGTCTCTCCCCAGACCAACAATTCAGATACATACTTCTGCTGCTTCTGCGTTTCTGTATCTGACCCCAAGGGAGAGGAATAAGAGGAGATAATTAACAGCGAGACGACACCGTTTCAGTATCTAAAAGTTTGTGTAAATATGATAAATACCCTTGAATATTTGTACTGGTTTAAATGTGCCGCTTATACTTTTACTTTACCCTTCAACTCTTTAAATCGGAACAACCACCTATTTATGTCAAACTTTTGTTTATTATAAAATAATGGAAAAGCCCAAATAGTATTTATTAAAAGCTAATTTGTTTATATAATATATTACAACCATTGAATTGCCTACGGATATAAAAAAATACTGAAATTCATTGTCAATCGATGATTGTTAGTGACTAGTTAAATCCTAGTAATATTACTCATATACATAATTTAGATTTATGCAAAATTCTTTTAGGGGCGAGGATAAGTGCTCACTTGTTTAGTCAATACGCTGAGAGTTCAAGTCAAAAAATAGTCTCTTTAAAGTAGAATAAAACCGCAATTCATTTATACATTCTGGGTAGTTTTATATAGTTTTTTCCCCCCACAAANCTGAAACCTCCTCTCCAGTTCCGGTCACACTTCCGGCGAAGGGCATTTGGGGGAATGTCATCCAATGACACAGTCAATGTTGTACGAACACTAGAGCAACGGATTGATGAAGATAATTGAAACAAAATAGGAGCAGTAGAGCCCTTTGGAAGGAGAGTCAGCGAAATTGGTGATATGGGCTGTAGTGATTGCAGAGCCATTCATTCAGAGACTCTGTCTCTCCCCAGACCAACAATTCAGATACATACTTCTGCTGCTTCTGCGTTTCTGTATCTGACCCCAAGGGAGAGGAATAAGAGGAGATAATTAACAGCGAGACGACACCGTTTCAGTATCTAAAAGTTTGTGTAAATATGATAAATACCCTTGAATATTTGTACTGGTTTAAATGTGCCGCTTATACTTTTACTTTACCCTTCAACTCTTTAAATCGGAACAACCACCTATTTATGTCAAACTTTTGTTTATTATAAAATAATGGAAAAGCCCAAATAGTATTTATTAAAAGCTAATTTGTTTATATAATATATTACAACCATTGAATTGCCTACGGATATAAAAAAATACTGAAATTCATTGTCAATCGATGATTGTTAGTGACTAGTTAAATCCTAGTAATATTACTCATATACATAATTTAGATTTATGCAAAATTCTTTTAGGGGCGAGGATAAGTGCTCACTTGTTTAGTCAATACGCTGAGAGTTCAAGTCAAAAAATAGTCTCTTTAAAGTAGAATAAAACCGCAATTCATTTATACATTCTGGGTAGTTTTATATAGTTTTTCCCCCCCACAATTGCAATAGACCAGTTAAGCAGCAAGTCCTCTACAAATGCAATAGGTAATTCTCTGCATCCCTAGGTGTAGTCTTCCAGAGCTTGTTTTGGAGCTCCATCTGCTTGGACAGAACAAATTCAATTCCATGTCCTTAAGAGGGAAAAATCTCTCTCCAGCACCATCTGTAGCTGAAAAAAGGGCCAAAAAAAAAAGTGATAACATGTCAATCAGTTGGCTACATTTTACAATTTCTACTTGCATTCTGAAATAGGTGAATAAGGAGGGCATATGATAAATGATGGTGTGATAATCACACTTTTTTTTTTTTTGCAAGTACGATTAGCACTTTCCTTTGTATGAGAAACAATGGAAGCAGTATGTAGCCAAAAAGACAAAAGAAATTGATAAATCGAACACAATGCATACCATAGCAGCATAGGCATCGATTCTCCCTTGCCGAGCAGACTTCCTGAGACTCCAGCAAGGATTTGAGATGCCTTCCTTAACAAAATATATCGGTCCAGGCACTACTTTGTTTAAAGTCACATACTAAACATATTAAGGGCATACTTCTAATAGCAACAGTAACAACAGTAATAAAGTCAAGTGCAGAAAGCCTGAAAATAAATATTTACACATGTACTCTTGGCCATTCCTACCGGATAGTAATTTCACATAGTGGATCATTAATGCTATTACTTTCATATTAGGATTTCATGATTCCAGATCATTCACTCTCCTACCAGCAAACAGGTGGAGTATTGTGGAATCCAAATGAAGTTAAGTTGTTGATGCTACAAAGACTGGTTGGAGATACAAAATTTAATGTGTGCGCATTCTTATAGCCATTGTATTCTACTCATCTTGAACGAGTCTATCAGGATTGTAATATCATTTTGACAATCTACATTCTCATTGCTATGTAATTCTGAGCATGAAATATATAAGTATCACACCCCACACCACCGGCGGGATTCTGTGTTCAAACTTCATGAGAAACGCAACACACTGGGGTTCAACCACCATCTGTCCTTCTAATGCCCCATCACTGATTCAAGCATTGAGAAACAAAATTAAATTCATTCAAATAACAACGACAATAAACACGACCCTATGACAGTACCAGACATAAAAAGAAATCTGGGAATATGCACAAAAATCAAAAAAAATCACAAGAAAATAATCTTACAAATATAATGCCTTCTAACAAAAAATCAGCCATAGCCAAAAAATTTCAGTTGTGTGGCAATTACTTTTCCCCATCTGCTTAACAAGATAAATACATGTTTTTTTTTAATAAGAAACTGAATTTCATAAATAATGAAGTATTACATGAGCCGAAACAAAGGTGGACAAATCGTCCAACTAGAAACCACAAGAAAAGCCATAAACAGAACATGGCATTACAAGGAACCAAAAACCTTGTCAAATGCCACGACACATTCCAACTTATCATAATACAAAAAAGAGAGATATTCCCAAATTCTTCATAAACTGAGACCCAAAAGGAAGCCAAGAGAAAATATATTGACGGCACTGATCTATAAAGACCCATCCATAACTTCAACACAAACTGCATCTACATACATACAGACCTGATCTATAAAAGAATATACAAAAATCATATACCTTTTCAGGAAAACCACCCTTGACAGGATGGTTCTTGATGACTGCTTTTCTGTAGGCTCTTTTCAGATCATCCAGTGAAGCATTTCTGAAACACGAAGAATTTCGTGGCACTTTGAGTTATCACTTTTTTTGGGTACCCTCCCAAACATCTGCCAGCCGCAATTTGACAATCAAACCAAAACCCACAAACTGCCAAATGACATATACACCTATACACATACTGATCTTTTCAAATCTGGAAACAGATCATGAGGAAGCGGAGAAGACAAAGAAGCAGAAACTTAGGGTTGCACATGACAGAAGTCACTTTTAATGTTGTTACGATTACAACTACAATATAAACTTTATATAATCGTTCAGGGGTAAGATTAGAAAATAGAACCACCCATTACGTCAATGTAAGAGATTAATCATTCACAGATTCTTGCATGACATGAGCAAACTTGCAAATATAAGTACATAAGAGTCAAATTATTACAACCTGTCAAGATTCAGATTGTCTACAGTCCAACCTTTCATAAAGAAAAACAGTCCGTTGATTTTCAAAGAAAAGTAAGAGTCCCACCATTACAAACCCCTATACACCAATTCTTGACTCAAATGATCCATTCCGATTTTAAACACACAATAAAGCTAAAACGCCAATCTTCCACCAATTTATATCCAGGAAGATTAGTATAGCATATAGTGGAAGTCATCCAAAAATATGCAGAATATACTACCAAATAAGATCCAGACCNAAGAAAAGTAAGAGTCCCACCATTACAAACCCCTATACACCAATTCTTGACTCAAATGATCCATTCCGATTTTAAACACACAATAAAGCTAAAACGCCAATCTTCCACCAATTTATATCCAGGAAGATTAGTATAGTGGAAGTCATGCAAAAATATGCAGAATATACTACCAAATAAGATCCAGACGAATACCAATTAAAAAAATGTTCCACCTCAACACCTGAGGCTATAAAGAAGCAACCCACTAAAACTCGTCATTCAAAAACACAAGCATAACCCAATTCACAAAGCACATGTCAATTTACACAAAAAATGAGTTCATACGCCACTACANAATATGCAGAATATACTACCAAATAAGATCCAGACGAATACCAATTAAAAAAATGTTCCACCTCAACACCTGAGGCTATAAAGAAGCAACCCACTAAAACTCGTCATTCAAAAACACAAGCATAACCCAATTCACGAAGCACATGTCAATTTACACAAAAAATGAGTTCATACGCCACTACCGGCATGGTTTCAGTCAGGAGTGGATCCAGGATTATGTTCTAGTAGGGGCAAAAATATAAATGAAAAAGATGAATCAATCGGTATAAAAAATTCTCCTCCACCTCCAATAATAAGGATTAATAAATTTTGCAGAATTTTTTTTTTAAGTTCAACTATGAGCAACATATTAACATAATTTATATAAAAATAAATCAATTCAGCATTTAACAAATTATGAACAAACAAGAACAATAATTTTTTTAGTGACTAATTTCAACTCAATCACATATTAAAGAGAAACACAACGATATTGTTTAAAATCTCAAAAATTGTCTATAACTAACCAATTCTATAGTAAATTTCTAAGAAATTTCCTTTTAACCTTGTTCAAAAATTAATATTTTTAGAAGGGTTATGTTGTTTTAAATCTCAAGAATGTCTATAATTAATCAATTTTATGATAAATTTGTAAGTAATTTTTAAATCTTGTTGAGAAATTGATATTTTTGAAAGGGCATAAATGTGCATAACTTATCATTTGCATCTATTCGTATGTTATTATACAATAATATTAAAAAATATGAGAAATTGTATTAAATAAGAGAGATATTGTATTTGGCTAATATATATAATGAGCTAAAGAATCACACATCTTTTTTACTACTTATTTTAATAAAAAAAAAATACTTGTTTTAGTAGATTAGAAGAACAAGTGAACCATTAACTTATTAAAGACAAAAAAGACTAGGACCACTATTTAAACTTTCAAAAATTTTAAAGGGGCAATGAGATAAATTGAACATAACTTTGTTGTCATATCAATTTATATAGTTAACCCCTCAAAAGTCAGTGGGGGTAGTTGCCCCCACACCAATACACGTAGCTCCGCCCTTGGTTTCAGTACCTATTAAACTTTGAAAGCAATGCAGGAGACCAATTATTTTGGAACTTATAAAGCACAAATCCCAAAGCGACGACTGAAAATTCCATCTTTAAAATGGACATGTAGGAGATGGTCTTTTGGTGGAAGTCCATCCACGAAACGGACCAATGTTTTTCAAAAGGCACTTTTATGACCCAAAAGTCTATTTGAAAACGATGTCAAACGCACTTTAATCTGCTTTGAATCATGATTAACTCTCTTGAGAGTAAATTTCGGGATATTTTTGGATATATTGAATAATATTGTAAACTAGTTATTATATGTGTCTGAAGGCACAGAGTAATAAAAAAAATAGTCAACAATAAACATATTTGTATTCACATTCAAAATTAAATTACAAACATAGAAAAGAGATAAAAAAATTTAAGCACCGATTGTAGTGGGGGGTGAATAGTAGTAGTAGTGGTGGGTGACAATGGTGGTGGGAGACAGTGATGGTTGTGGTAGGTGGCAATAGTGATGGTAGTGGTGGGTTTTAGGTTACAATGATGATAGTGACAACTATGGGTAACGACAGTGGTAGTGGTGGGTGTTGGTGGTTGTGGGTGACGATAATGGTGGTTGGTAGTGATGGTGGTGGGGATAACGACCGCAGTGGTGGCAGGGTGGGTTATGGTGGTGGGTGGTGACGATGGTAGTGATGGACGATGACAGGTGCTTCTAGGAGACAGTATGATGAATGATGGTGAATGGCGGCAGAGGTGGTGATGGTAGGTGTGGTAGGGATGGGTGACAATAGGTAGCAACAATGGTGAGTGATGATGATGGGGTGATGGCGGTAATGGAATTATGGTAGTAATGGTAATAGTAATAAATATAAAATTGAAGTGATGATGGTAGTGGGTGGTGGACGACGGTTGAAGCAATCGGGGGTGGGTGACAATGGTGGTGAGCCAGTTGGAGTGGTTAGGGTGGAGGTAGGGCTGTGGCAGTAAAGGTGGGGGTGGCGGCAGTGATAGTAGTGATAATGGTCGTGAGCGATGGTGGTAGGGTGCGACAATAGTGGAGGTGGCGACGGTGGTGGGGTGATGGAGGTGGTGGGGTGGTAGCAGCTGCGGTGGTATTGGTAGGGTGGTGGTTGTAGTGGTGGTGCTAAGGTGGTGGTAACAAAGGAGGTGGTGATGGTGGAGTGGTGGTGATGGGTGTGGTAGGGTGGCGACAGTGGTGGTGGTGGTGACGGTGGTGGCGGGGTGGCGATGGTGGTAGTGTTGATGGTGGTGGGACGATGGGGGATGGTGGTGGTGGTAAAGGTATTGGAAGAGCGATTCTTAACATTATTTTTTTTTTAAAGTACTTATGAAAAAGTTATAAGTATTAAAAATACTTTTTAAAAGTTATCCCAAACACACAATTAAGGGTCTATTTCCCATATTAAATTTAGAGTGTTAATATTAGTTTTCAGATTAACTTTAAAGTAAAATTTAAAAAGATCTCAACCACGAAAAGTAAAAATCATTTTGTGTATTTTTTTTAGATTTAAATTGTATTGTATTTTATTATATAGATATAATTCTTTGGTTTTGGTAAATGAAATGAAACCATTGGTAAAAAAACAAGATGAAGAAAATTTGCTCTAAAGCAAGTACAAGACACGAGGAAATAGTGGTAAGCAGAAAAGAATAAGAGGAGCTCTATACCTATTATCACCAACAAGCCTCTAACAAGAAGTCTAATAAAACACTTCAAGACGAATGATTACAACATGAGGCTACCGTTACAACACAAGCATTAAACGGCTGGAGAGGATTTACACTTGTGGAGATGGATTTGGCTTCGCTGCCACGTTGCTTTGGGTGGACCAATTCCGAATATCGGGAATGAAGGTAACCAGATTGGCTATTCCATCACAGAGCCAACAACATCCACGCTTGTGTTTATTCCATGCTATTATTATTAGCACAACTGGTATTACAGCAAAACTCAGTAACTCGGGGATGCGAGGGAGGAGGACCAATACTAGTGAGACCGAAGCAAGAGCTCCAAAGAGGAGAATAACACGGTCTATGATTGGTGAGTAGTTTGCAACACTACTTTGAATTTTATTTCTTATTCCCTTTGCAAGACAGTAGATGCATATGGCTATACAGAAGCATGTTTATTGGGCGTGCTCAAATGGATCCTCATTTTTCGTTTGATACTTCATGGCAACAAGGGCAACTAATGCTGGCACCAAATATTTGAAGACTGCGATGCTTGATGGAGATGATTTGATATTTTGCTCGTTTCCACTATCAAAAAAAATGAAATGAAGTTGTTTTAGAATACAAATTTGGTAAAAGAAGGAATGGGGACTCATTTGAATTGTCCCGTCACCTAAATTATACGGTCTTCCTATGTTTGTTTATGAGTTGATCCAACACGTTCAAAAGTCACTTATACACCTAAAATAGATGATTAGCTAACTTATAATGAAAATGTGTCTCGGCTCATGAATGTGTTTTATGGGTACTAGGCTACTAGACATGTGTTGCACGTGAAAGTTTTCTGTAAAAAATTTGATAAAGTTTGAAAAAATAAAAAGGGGGATAATACATACAAATTTAAAGAAAAAAAAATACATATATTAGTTTTTTGGCACTTGGGATAGTACTGTATTAACACTTGTCAACATGTTTTTAAATATTTTACTGAATTTTTTTTTTTTTTTTTTGCAAAAACAGGGAAATTTACATGCTTTGTTGTAGGGTAATTTGGCTCTTTAAACATAGAAAGATACAATGCTAATATGGATATTTTCAAAATGTAATCTTTGTCAAACAAGCAAATAATTTTAGGATTCATGTACACCTTATTCTGTTAGAGATATAGAAAGAGAATACCCAAAAAAATCTATTTGAAATATGTGTAAAAAAAAAAAGACGATCTAAAAACCAAACCAATCACCAAGTACAACAAAGTTTAAAGAAGAAGTATGAGAGAGAGAGAGAGTCCTACATGACTATCCAAAACACCGAAACCAAAACCAAAATACGATATCTTTAACAAAATTGAATGGCCAACGTAATTCCAAACCATGTGCATCAAATATGAATCTTGACATTGAACAGGCTTTAAAGAAACACACAGGGAAAAAAATGTGTGTCAAAGGAACCAAATGTATGATGTTGAACGTTGAAGATACTACTATTAACCTTATTCTATTATAGATCGGGATCAGGAATCTTTGAAAGAGAATATAAATTTATTCAACGATAAATTTCAATAAATTTATTCAACGGTTTTAAATAGATTTATCTAATGGTCATTAACATTTCTTTCAAAATCCCCTCTCTCTCTAGGATCTTCCCTCTTCACTTCTTCAAATTAATTTATTGATTTATGTTGCACCACTTTGTAGTTTTAAATTTATTTAACAAATTACGATATGTATATAGTAAAGTAGCTCACAATTCAAATCTCAAAAGATAAACAAAATGACTTTTGCTATTTCCGGTTGATATCACTTTAAATTTTAATTTAAAGTTAATCTAACGGCTAATATTAACACCCTAAATTTAATAGAAAAAATAAGTATTTAAGGGCGTGTTTGGAGTGACTTTTTAAAAATATTTTTAGAAATTATTTCTCATAATTACTTTAAAAAAAAATAGTGTTTGAAACCACTTCACCACTACCTCTACCACCACCACCATCACCCCTACCACCATCGTCGTCGTCACCACCACCGCTGCCCCCACCACCATCGCCGCCCCTATCGCCACCGCCGTTGCCACTACTGCCACAACCACCACCACCATCATTGTCGTCGTCACCACCACCATCGCCGCTACGACCACGACCACGACCACGACTACGACAACAATCGCTGCCGTCGCCACCATTACCATCATTGCCGCCGCCACCACGGTCTTTTCACCCACCACAACCATCATCGTCTTTTACCACCACAACTACTGCCCACCACCTCTCACACCCAATACAAATCGATGTTTAAATTCGTTTATCTCTTATGTGTGTGATTTATTTTTGGATATGAATATAAATATGTTTATTGTTTATCATTTTTTATTATTTTATGTCTTCAGGTACAGACATTAACTAATTTTTTAATACATGGTCAACAAATCATTTTTGGTGAAAAAAAGCATGATCAATAAATTTGTTTTTAAATAAAAATACTTTTAAATTAAATTAAAAAATATAATTATTAATCAGGCTTTTTATGACAGCACAGTAAACACCCTTTGGGGGCATTGTGGTCAGTACCAGAAACACGCTCTCTTGTACAACCTCTTCATCCTCTTTCTCTTCTACACAATACTTATCTCTCTCTCTCTCTCTCTCTCTCTCGTGCAACAAGCAAAACAAAGATGGAGAGAGTCGGTCCCAAACCTTTTCCAAAGTTAGCACAAGAAACAAAAACATGATCAAAAAACCTCTTCCAAAGTCTATCATAACCTCTTCAATGTCCTCTCAAAACTGTTCATCAGATCCTCTAAGTAGCTGTAAAGCTCCTAGCCTTCACAATCTCCACCAAAGCTATTAGATGGAGTGTCGTAGTCAAGTCTGTGTAGCATAAATTTGAACTATTGCAGAATTTAACGAAAACAAAATTTAATATGGAATTACGAATAACAATATTATATGAACTTAACTAGCTAGTGGTAACTCAAAATTTAACAAGGAATTTATTACTCATTATTTTTTTGTTACTCTTTTTTAATTATTCTCTTTTTCTCATTCTTATACTTAAAACTTAAAAGTAGTAAGTGGTGGGTAGTTAAATAGGGAAAGCAATAGTTAGTTATAAGTATTACATGTCAAAATATGATTTTGAGAAATTTTTTAAAATTAATTAAATAATATAAAATCTAGAAAATTAGAAACTATGAAGAAAAAACTTTTCCAAGTCTCTCCGGGGGCTTAAATAAGATAATTTAAGTCCTCAAATTTTTACACTTTCAGATTTCAGAACAAAATAAAAGTGTAAATGAATAGATTGAAATTACATAAGATTTACGATAAATAGAATTGAAGGATAACGAAATTTCAAACCCTGTGCATCGAATGCGAAACACATTCATGACCCAAAAAAAAAAAAACAAAACGAAACGAAAGACATTCACACTGAACATACAAGCTCAAGGGTTTTTTTTTTTTGGGGTGGGGTGGCGGGGGGGACACAAGGAAAAGAAAAGAGAAAGGGTAAATACAAAGGACAATTGAGAGAAAACTACTAACCAGTTAGTAGTGGTTGGTAGTGCATACAGAGGAAGATCATTGTCATTGTACATAGACATCCTTCTCATCATCATCATCATCATCCTCCTTTTATTTATCATTCGGGAAACCATAGTAATAAATCTTCTGTTATCACCTTCTCTTACCTTTTCGAGATGAGATGAGAGAAGAGAAAGTAAAGATGGGTGAGCCTGATGAGGAGGGAAAAGTAATGAAGTGGCGTTTATAAGCTTGGAAGAGTTGAAAAGGGTTATTAAGAAGGCTGTTTAAATAGGCAGCATTGTCTAATGAGGGGTCCAACTATGGTACCAAAAAATATTTTTTTGATATCATACTTTGACTCTATTTTTATCCAATAAAAATGTGAGACGTGTGAAAATTTATTGTTTAATCATATGTTTAATAATTAATGATTACAAACCAACTAAACTAAAAATCACCTGTCGCATATCAAATACGACACCTTAATTAAGAACATTTTACTGGTTTATAAAACCTAGGAATTGCAGCTAGCTGTTTACGTAGAGAAGGGGTTCCTTATCTTATAAATAATTGTGAGTTTGTGTGTGTGTGTGAGAGAGAGAGAGAGAGAGAGATGGAATTTAATTTTATTTTCATATTGACAGGTAGTCCAGGAATATTGGTGCCCGAATCCTTTTCCTCGGTTTAATCGACCTAAGCCGAAAAAACTTTAAACAGGACAAATCTTTTTAAGTACTATGTATTTGGATTTATAGCTTTTTAAGGACAGTACCATGCAATTCATAACAACTTTTACACATAAGATGTCAAAATAGGCTGCATTGTCAAAAAGGATATCGTTGATGATATCATCAAAGGGTTGATATAATATTTGACTCCACTCTTTCAAGTTTAGGGTTGTGTAGCATTGTAGCACAACACCCAAAAAAAAGGGAGGAAATTACAGGATAGGGTAGAATTATAAGATGCGTTGGGTTATTCTTACCTCTTAAATTTTCTTTTCAACTTTATTAATGACTAAATTCACATTATTTATACATATCTAATTAAACTATTAAATATATATTTTAAAAAAATCAAAACAGAAGTAGTAATTTAAGGAAAATTTCAATATTATGAGGTGATCAAGAATATTTCAAGGTGCTTTGAGATATTTTAACATATTTTTACTAATATTTTTGAAATATCTTGAGGTGTTTTAAAATATTTTAATATATTTCTACTAATATTTTAAAAATAAATAATTTATTTTTTATTCTATTTCTAAAATATTTTTGTACTAAAATAATACACTGAAATAAATTTTTGATCATAACTTATATAATAAATTAAAATAAAATTGAATGAATTTAATTTTTAATTATTGAGGGTCAGTGTAAATGAGATAAAATTAATAATTAAAAATAAGAGAATTAAATGAAGTGAGAAATGCTATTTAAGAGAGGATAATATCTATATAATAAAGTAGCTAGTTTGATTTGTCTTGAGTTTTTCGCGGTTCAGATCATTTTTAGGTTTTTGATCCGACGATCCTAATTAATCTACATTCTTACAAGACTCTACTACATTTATTTATTAGTAAGATAGAAAAAGTATTTATCACCAAATAAATTTTCTTGACGGATTCAAATCATTATAAGTCCATTAAGAAAGACTTAGTTTCAATTTTCATGTTTTTAAATTTGGGTTGTTCCTGAGCCAAAAAAGTCCAACTCAAATTAAATTCAGGCAATATTTGAGTTGATTCGTCAAATTATCAAGTTCAACCCGAATTGCTAAAATTGGGCTCAACCCAAATATATATGTTTAATTCTTGGCTTCTTTGATAACTTGCCGCTAGATCGTGATGTAATGGCCCACATAAAAAAATACCCACAAGACATAACGGTACATAATTTTTATGATCGTGCTACTATATATATATATATATATGATAAAAACAGAACTTAAATTTTATGCCCTATATAATAAATCACACAGCAACTTAAAATTTGTCCCCTACACATTTTCCACTAGTTTATGGTCACATGCGTTGCACGTGGACTCTATTAAGAATGAAATATTGTATATAATTGTGTAAGACCAATTTTCACAAAAAAAAAAAAAAAAACAATTGTTTCCGTAGCAAACTGTTGATTATACATGCACTTGAAAACGTTTTGTTTTAATCTCAAACGGATAGCTTCCCACTTAATTTTCTTGGCGTTTGAATAATCCATAATCATTCCATAATATGGAACTAATAGGGAGCTTCAAATTCTGGCCTACATGCATATTTGAATTAAGCAAGCAATCCAGTACCAAGTAGACTAAACTTCATCATTTAGCCCAAAACTACAACTAATGGTTACATGACACTGTACTTGGCATAATGTATCATAAAGATGCTAACATAAGGATTACAAATTGTATCCCATATGCATATCAATGGACTTTCAAGTCCATGCCCCAATTATTACATTTGAGAGGAAAACAGTAGGATCCAATCAATGTTAAGTCATACATGTGGCTTTCAATTCTAATGAACTCAAATGGAATAACAGAGCTCCAAAATATAATCCATGGTTTAATATCTTAAACACACATAATGATCGAAAAAGGGACCTCAAAAGTGACATAGTAAAATTCTGAACCACGTCAATGTTTGCAATCTTGGCGAACGTCTAAGTTGCCAAGGAATTTTATGAACAAAACTATTGTTATAGAGATGTAATTTTCAAATATTTCAAACTATCAATTCAAAACCGTCACCTCTACCCCATTACCACTATCGTCACTGTCCAACCATCACCCCTACCACCACTATCCCTATCGCCTCACCACCACCCCCTCACGACCATCACCACTACCACCCACCACCACTACCATCGCTCACTCTCATGATAACTGGTACTTAAATTCTTTTATCCCTCTATATTTATGATTTAATTTTAGATGTGAATACAAATATATTTATTGTTAACTATTTTTTTTATTATTCTGCGTCTTCACATATAGACAATAACTAATATATATATAACAAAACTTGGGATGGTTGTCAATATATATAAATGGAAACAAGTGACTTGGATGGTTGTCCTGTTGACTTTTGTATTATCTGCAGACCACATGAAGATAAAGAGAAGAATATGTAAACATTTTGTGAATTCAAGTCCAAGGATCAATCTCTTCAAAATAGATTAACACCACAATTCATTTATCTATTTCAGGTTGTTCTGTACTTTTTTTTCTCCACAAACGGAATAGAACAGTTAGGCAACAAGAATCAAGGTGAATAAAACGTCATTCGTGCCAGAACAACGGATTACAGCATGCTCACACTAGTTTGGAGGTATAACATGACTGATTTAACTACAATTCTTTTCTAACTGGTAGCCACCATAAGTAAGACCAAGAAAAGTTTTGTAAGTACTAAGAATCATATGTTCCAATTGAGAGAAAAATGTCAAACATCAAATTCTTCTGGAAAAAAATCTACATCCCTTGGTGGAGGCTTCCAGAGCTTGTTTCGGAGCTTCAGCTGCTTGGGCAGAACTAGTTCAATGCCATGTCCTTAGAGGGAAAAATCTCTCTCCAGCACCAACTGTAGCTCTTAAAAAAATGGCCGGAAAAAAATTGATAGCATATCAATCAGTTGGCTACATTTTACTATTTCTGCTTGCGTTCTGAAATAGGTGAATAAAGAAAGGAGGCCATCGATAGGTATCTCTGTGCACCAATAAATGATGGTGTGTTTAGCACTTTTTTTTTTGGTCTGTGTAAATATGATTAGCACTTTCCTTTGCATGAGAAACATTGGAAGCCGTAAGTAGCCAAAAAAAAAAAGAAAAAAGAAAAAAGAAGGTGATAAATTGAACACAATGCATATCATAGCAGAGTAGGCACCAATTACTTTTCCCCATCTGCTTAACAAGATAACTACATGTTTCTTTTGCCTGATAAGAAACAGAATTTCATAATTAATATAACAAAGTATCACGTGAGTTAAAACAAAGGTGGACAAGTCGTCCAACTAGAAACCACGAGAAAATCCATAAACAGATCGTGGCACTACAAGGAACAAAAAACCTTGTCAAATGCCATGATGAATTTCAACTTGCCATAATACCAAAAAAGGGATATTCTCAAAATCCTTCATAAACTGAGGTCCAAAGAGAAAATATATTGACTGAGATGATCTATAAAGAAACATCAACAACTTCAACACAAATTGCATCTACTTATATATGCACCTGATCAATAAAAAAATATACAAAAATTATATACCTTAACTGGAAAACCACCCTCCATCAGGACGGTTCTTGATGGCTGCTTTTCTATAGGCTCTTTTCAGATCTTCTTTTCAAACCATTCCCTGAAACATGAAGAATTTCGTAGCACTTTGTGTCATCACTTTTCTTGGGTACCCTCCCAAACATCCACCAGCCTGTAAAACAAACCCAATTCACAATCAAAACAAAACCCAAAAATGATCAATCATTATATACATCTATACACATACTAATCTTTTAAAATTTGGAAACAGAGCATGAGGAGGAGGAGAGGACAAAGAAGCTGAGACTTAATATTACACATGACAGAAGTCACGTTTAATGTTGTTACGATTACAACTACAATATACACTTCATATAATTATTCAAGGGTAAGATTAGAAAAAAGAACCACCCATTACATCAATGTAAGAGATTGATCATTCACAGGCATAAATATACACATCAATTCTTGAATGGCTTTAGCANACACTTCATATAATCATTCAAGGGTAAGATTAGAAAAAAGAACCACCCATTACATCAATGTAAGAGATTGATCATTCACAGGCATAAATATACACATCAATTCTTGAATGGCTTTAGCATACACATAACCACAAGTAGAGTCAAATTATTACAATCTGTCAAGATTCAGATTTTCTACGGTTCAAATCTTCCATAAAGAAAAGAAGTCCTTTGATTGGAAAAGAAAAGTAAAGAGCCCCACCATTTACAAACCCCTATACAGACCAATTCTTGAGTCAAACAATCCATTGTGATTTTTAAACACACAAAAAAGCTAGAATGCCAATCTTCCATCACTTTATATTCACGAAGATTAATACAAGTATATAACATTAGTGGAAGTCACGCACAAGAATATGCAGAATATACTACCAAGTAAGATCCAGAAGAATACCAATTAAATATCTTTTCTAGCTCAACACCTGATGCTGTAACGATACAACCAACTTAAACCCGTCATTCAGAAACACAAGCATAAGCCAATTCTTGAAAGCACAGGTCAATTTACACAAAGAAGGTGTATATACACCACTACTTTTTTTGATAAGAATTTATATGCCACTAATGACATGGTTTTTAGTACCCATTAAGCTTTGAAAGAAATGCAAGAGACCCATTATTTTGAAACTTACACATACACCAAATCCCAAATTGAAGACTGAAAATCCCATTTTTAAAATCGGCATTTAGGAGATAGTCTATTGGTGGAAGTCCATCTCGAATCTCGAATGAAACAGACCAGTTTTTTTCAAAACAGACTTCTATGACCCCAAAAGTCCATTTGAATGGGCTGCCAAACACATTCTTTTTTTTTTTTGCTAAGAAACAACAATTTTATTAATAACTGGAAAAAAACAACAAAGCAAGGATCAATCAAAAGTGGACAAAGTAGTCCAACCTACTGATTATTACAACAAAAACACTTCAAGATGAACGACTGCAACACCATGAGGATGAGCGGAGAGGATTACACTCGCAGTGATGGATTTGGCTGCGCTGCCATGCCACGTTGCCTTAGGTGGACCAATTCCGAATATCTGGAATGAAGGTAACTAGATTGGTTGCTTTGTCATAGAGCCAACAACATCCACACTTGAGTTTATTCCATGCTATTATTATTAGCACAAATGGCATTACAGAAAAACCCAGGAACCCGAGGCTGCCTGCGAGGAGGACCGATAGTAATGAGACAGAAGAAAGAGCTCCAGAGACGAGAATAACATGGTCTATGATTTGCAAGTATTTTGCAGCATGGTNGGAGGACCGATAGTAATGAGACAGAAGAAAGAGCTCCAGAGACGAGAATAACATGGTCTATGATTTGCAAGTATTTTGCAGCATGGTTTTTATTTCGTTCCATTATTCCCAATGTAATGCTGTAGATGATTGTGGCTATAACAAAGCACCACATGTTTATTGGGCGTGCTTCAAATGGATCCACATTTTTGACTTGACACTTCATGGCGACGGCAGCAAATAATAATGGCACCAGATATTTGAAGATCTCGTGGCTTGGAGGAGATGATTTGATCTTGCTTCCACTATCAGAAAAATGAAATAAAGTAGTTTTAGAATACAAATTTGGTAAAAGAAGGTGCAGGACCTCATTTGAATTGTCCACATAAATTAAAAGGTCTTCCAATGTTTGCTTATGACTAGACTCAAAACGTCCAAAAATTGCTTATATTCTTGAAGTAGACGGTTGGCTAACTTATGAACGTGTTTTTATTTATACTAGCCATGCAAAACATCNAGAAGGTGCAGGACCTCATTTGAATTGTCCACATAAATTAAAAGGTCTTCCAATGTTTGCTTATGACTAGACTCAAAACGTCCAAAAATTGCTTATATTCTTGAAGTAGATGGTTGGCTAACTTATGAACGTGTTTTTATTTATACTAGCCATGCAAAACATGAGTTGCAAGGAAAGTCTTCCGTAAACAAATTGATAAATTTTGAAAAAATAGAAGGGGATAATACATACAGATGAAGAGACAAAATAAATATATTAGTTTTTGGACATTTGGGATATCACTACATTAATAGAGTTGTCAACGCGTTTTTTAATATTTTACTAAAAAAAATAATGTTCTCTTTATCAATTGTGCAAAGGTTGATATGGTTATTCAAAATTTTTGCTAAAATATGGAAATTTACATGATTTATTGGAGGGTAATTTGGTTATATAAACATAGAAAGATGCAATGCTAATATGAATATTTTCAGAACGTACTGTTCGACTACAGATGTATATAAACAAATATCCTCCAAAGACAGAGGCATCTATAAGCTTAATCACCAACCTGGGTATAAGATATATAAAGGAAAGTAATGAACCTGCTCAGCCCAAAAAACTTGAGCTCCGGACATAAATTAGTTTCCAACTCACAACAAAATGAGCATTCTAAAAGGATAGAGCATGATAACCAGCCCAAGAACAAAAAACATCATCCAAGTTTCTAAAAATTCCAATGAAGATCAAGCTTAATCAGTAATTCCAATGAAGAATAACAAAAACATGACCTAAAATTTTGTTTTCAACAATAGACAACACTTNATGAAGAATAACAAAAAACATGACCTAAAATTTTGTTTTCAACAATAGACAACACTTGGCAATCAGGGTTAGTGTACGGCTGCTGAAATAAGTGATAACAAACATTCAATACAATGGTGATACCATCCCACACCACACAATAGGAAAATGAAAAAGTGAATCCCTTACAATTCAGTAAGGCTAAAATACTTCTCTACGTCAATCCCACGATAATTACTATGGATTGAAATTATTGGAGAGGTTAATGGGAACAAAAATTAATTTTAGTATCCATGTACACCTTATTCTGTTAGAGATCAACATCGAGATTTCTGAGAGTCCTCGAAAGAGAATACNTCAATCCCACGATAATTACTATGGATTGAAATTATTGGAGAGGTTAATGGGAACAAAAATTAATTTTAGTATCCATGTACACCTTATTCTGTTAGAGATCAACATCGAGATCTCGAGAGTCCTCGAAAGAGAATAANGGAGAGGTTAATGGGAACAAAAATTAATTTTAGTATCCATGTACACCTTATTCTGTTAGAGATCAACATCGAGATTTCTGAGAGTCCTCGAAAGAGAATACCAAAAAGTCCACTCAAAAAATGAGTAAAAATAGATCTAAAAACCAAAACCGATCATCAAGTAGAACAAAGTTTTACAAATAAATATAAAATTGAGAGAGAGAGAGAGACAGTCCTGAAAAAAAAGACCAAAAAATCCATTTGAAAGATGTCTAAAAGGACGATATAAAAATCAAAAACCAAATTGAACATTGATTGAAATTATTGGAGAATTTAATGGAAACAGAAATTGAACAACCAACGAAATTTCAAAACCTGTGCATCGAATACAANGGGAAAAATCTCTCTCCAGCACCAACTGTAGCTCTTAAAAAAATGGCCGGAAAAAAATTGATAGCATATCAATCAGTTGGCTACATTTTACTATTTCTGCTTGCGTTCTGAAATAGGTGAATAAAGAAAGGAGGCCATCGATAGGTATCTCTGTGCACCAATAAATGATGGTGTGTTTAGCACTTTTTTTTTTGGTCTGTGTAAATATGATTAGCACTTTCCTTTGCATGAGAAACATTGGAAGCCGTAAGTAGCCAAAAAAAAAA
>CAUOFW020003347.1:511898-551639 GCA_963454935.2 Ilex paraguariensis | reverse complement strand
AGAGAGAGAGAGAGTCCTAGAAAAAGAGACCAAAAAATCCATTCGAAAGATGTCTAAAAGGACGATATAAAAATCAAAAACCAAATTGAAAATGGATTGAAATAATTGGAGAATTTAATGGAAACAGAAATTGAACGGCCAACGAAATTCCAAAACCTGTGCATCGAATACAAATCTGAACACTGGATAGGCTTTAAATTAAAACACGAAGAAAAGAAATCGATCGAAATACTACTAACCTAGTTCTATCAGAGATCGGGATCAGCAGGAGCGGTACCAAAAATTTGTGGCAGAATGAACACACACTTTAACAACAATATTTACATTTTTAACAGCGGCGTCGCTATAAGGGATGTTGTTGAGGGTGAAGAAGAGGGATAGGAAAGAATGATGAGATCTGGGGAGAGAGAAAAAGAAAACACAGGGAGAAGAAGAGAAGGGCCCATGTCCATGTGTGGGTGAGTGCAGGTGTGGAAGAGTGGAATTTTGGGGAATCAACAGAGGTGGGCGGTGGGTTTTGAAGTTTGGGTGGGCCTATTCCTTATTTTTTATTTTATTGGACGTGGTCTAATTAAAAATTAGAATTAATTGTACTAAAGTTTTATATATATAAATTTGTTCCCACTAATGACATGGTTTTGAACAAGTATACTTCATCAGTCAACGGTAAGCTGTGCTAAAAAAAAAAAACAGGGTAAGCTAAAAATAATCAAAAATATTAGGGTAAGCTACTTCTCTAAATTTGGCTAAAAAAAAAAAAAAAAAAAAAAGCTACTTCGCTAGATGAATCCCACAATAAGAGACTATGGTGTACAAAAAAATTAAAAAGTATTATAGAAATTGAAGATGATAACTACTAAATCTAATCTACACAAAATAACAATGTACAAATTGAAATAATTAGAAAATTCAATCTAATCAGAACAAAATAAAGTTTACAAATTAAAATATTTGCAGAATTTAATGAAAACAAAATTAAAAATGAACAACAAAATGTCAAACTCTGTACTCGAATACAAATATGAACACTGAACCCAAAAAAAAATGCACAAGACCGGAAAACAAATGCTTGATGTGGAATGTTGAAGATACTACCTAGTGCTCGTGGTGGTTATTACATACACAGGAATATCATCCCTGTGTATGGAAGTCTTGTACTTCCTCATTTTACTTATCCTTCGTGCAATGTGAACCATGAGAGGAGAGGAAATATCGAATTAATGATATCACGGTGAGAACTGAGAGGAGTAAATACACAAGTATCGACATTTACATATATATATATGATATACATATATATAAACCCGAAGGTGCTGCGAAAGACTCCAAACTTGGTGATCACTGGTTATCACTGGTGACCTTTTAACTGAAAGCACGACAACACTTTCAGATTATGGGGCCCACTTGGCAAATGTGTTGAAAATAATTCAATAAAAGATTATTGGACTCACTTGAGCCAATTGTTGACAGTAAATTATGGACCCACTTGGCTAATGTGTTGAAAGTAGTTCAATAAAAGATTATGGGACCCACTTGAGCAAAGTAAATCAAGTGTGGAAAGTAATTCATATAAAAGATTATGGGACCAGAATTATTAGTGATTTCCTCATTCACCAGAATTAACTTCCTTTTGTCAAACCAGAATTTAATGCCACGCCACTACCTGGTGGCGAAAATTTAATGTAATTTTGCGCCTGTCATCCGTACGGAATTAGCAAAAGAAGCAAGAGAGATTCTTTACTAATTGATGATCAATTTGTCGTAGAATACCATCCCTGTGAAACTTCTTTACGTTTATTCAAACTTAGTCTACCCCTTTTAGTCGAACGTCTTAAGATTAATATAAACAGTATAGGACGTTGATATACAGGAATGATATTCCTCTCTATGCAATCAATAAACACCACTAACACTGGGTAATATATATCTTCAACGTTCCATATCATACATTGGTTTCCTGTTTTGTGCAATTTTTTTTAGTTTAGTCAGTATTAATATTTGTATTTGAGTACACGATTTGCATTTTGTTGTTTGTTTTCAATTTTATTTCCATTAAATTCTCCAATTATTTTAATTTGTACACTATTCCATCTTCAATTTCTATTTCAATTTGTACACTATACCATCTTTAATTTCTATAATTCTTTTTAATTTTTATGTACACTTTATTCTCTTACCGTGGGATTCATTTAGAGAAGTAGTTTTTTTTTAAAGCCAAATTTAGAGAAGGAAAGAGAAAATAGCTTGAAATAAATTACAGACGGTGGGGTTCTATTGGCCAGCAAGTTTTTGCAAAAAATGCGTAAAACAACCTCAGTGATAAACTAAAGCGAGCTTAGCTAACATTAAAAATAAAACAAAAAAAAATAGAAAGAAAAATTCAAAAATTAGGAAAGAATCGCAAACTTAAGTCAAATTTCATCCATCTTTTAAAGTCTCAAATCTCTGCTTTTCTTGTTTTAGGAAAAAATCATAAATTAATAATAAATCATAAAAAATTCTGAATCTAGTGCCAATAATTTTTTTAGACTACAAACGAGACGACACGTATTTTTATACTAATTAGTTACATTATAATTTTTTTTGATAAAATTCATATAATTGAGGGTCTTCCTTCTATTACAAGGACTATTAGAGTTTTGACCATTGCAATACATATATTAAAATTTAACTGATATATTATTTTCATATTGGATGATTTTTAAGCTCAACAGTTTCAGTAAGCATGATCAATACTCCAATTAAAATAACACTGACATTGACAATCTTTTTCTGGTGGTTGAATCAGTCCAAACTTGAGTTTGTATTAGAATAGTCGGAATCAATGTCTATTTTGTCTACTATTGTTTTTGAGTTCTAATTTATTCCCTGAATTTTATTTTCAAAATCTTAATAGCCAATTTATTATGCATAATTTCTATTATAGCAAAGGAAGATTTAGAAAATTTAGGGAATAAATTTAAACAAAATTAGTGGTTTTTTTTCCATTCGTTTTGATGAAAAATTGACAAAAAAATTGATTGCTATTAAAAAATTTAACGAATAAAATTGACAAAATGGAGGTAAATAAAAATAATTTCAAAAATTCTAAGGTATGGAAAATATTATTTAGACTTAAAATGTGTACTTGATAATCACAACCATTAAATAGATAATGAATCTCAATAAATACTGAGATCATAATGAAATCAATAGTTTTAATTATCAACTACACATCTTAAGTCCCATTGTGCCTAAGGTATACATCATAATTATTCACACTTTTAGATATTGAAAACGGCATCATCTCGCTTTTAATTATCTCCCCTCTTCAAAAGTTCCACTGCACAGTCCTTTCTGCTTCTGAATAATGCCCTTTTGGTCTGGAGAGAGAGAGAGAGACTGAATGAATGGCTATGCAATCACACTAGTACCCACATCACCAATTATGCTTCCTCTGCTTCCAAAGGGCACTATTGCCTTTCCTTCTCCACAATTATCTTTCATCAATTCATATCTCTACAATTTGTACAACAATGGCGGTGTCCTTTGATGAAATCCCCCCAAATGCCCTTCTTCGGAAGTGTGACCGAAACTGTAGAGGAGGGTTCAATCTAGGTGTTGATCTGGGTATGTCCTGCAGTGGCCTCGCACATAGCAAGGGCTGCTCTATTCGACCGTTGACAATGCGTATATGTTTATAACTGCCACAATTACTCTCTATTTCTCTCTCTCTCTCTCTCTCTCTCTCTCTCTCTCACACACACACACACACGTATATATTTATATAGAGATAGGTTTTATGTCTGTGTAGTGACTGTTAAGTTAACAAAATAGAAAATACATGTTCATGTTGAGAATTGCATATTGAAAAAGAAAGTGGTTATGAGGTTTGAGTGATTTCGTAATTGTTGGAGTGGGTTCTAATTGATTTAGCGGTGTGGGTCAATTTCTTTTTCTTAATTTCGTAATGATTGTGAGTTGGTGTTTAGTACGAGGTTGATGAGTTTATAATAGGACTTTGTAAGTCTTCTAATGGATAAGAGACCACGTAGTCTGATAAAGTTCGTTATGTTGCTGGTAGGCCGTTGGAGTTGCAGAGAGGTGAATGCTTATGCTAAAGTGGTACTTGTGATTGCTTTTGGAATTTCATGTTTTGGTTCGTTAGGGATTGATTGCCATACTCAAATGTGTATATATGATTGTGTACTTGCAGTTTTTCAACCTTGTTTAGTATCTATCTAAGTTCCATTTTTGAATTTAGGGTTGTGAATTGAGACCTTTGGCCATTTGAATTCATTTGAGACAAATGTTCTTTGAATACAGGATATTATTGTCTTTCTGATTTGTCAATTTTGAATTGATTTTTTTAAATTCACTTTGTAAAAAAGACATTATTAACACCAAGGGTTTCACTTAGTGATAGTTCAATCATTTGATAAATCTCTCGTTGAGGGTAGGTCAGAGATTCAAATATCCTATAAAATGTAGTCTCTTAGGGTAGAAACGGATTTTCACAAGGTCTAGCATTAGTCCGGTACATGAATAGAGAAATAATGCAATTATCCACTAGGACAGCTGCTAGAATTGTAANTTAGTCCGGTACATGAATAGAGAAATAATGCAATTATCCACTACGACAGCTGCTAGAATTGTAAAGCCTATCTTCCATGTCTATGTACATATGATCAAGTCAATATGGGATTTCTAGTGATGATGACATTTGATCAGCATTAAGGAGGAAACATGAAATATTGTGAAAGAAATGTTCAAAGCAATTGAAAGGCATTAGACTAGTTGATAATCTATATGTGTTTGTACAAAATTAATTGAATATACGTGACTAATTCAACAGCTTCAATGAAGAGTTTGTTCGAAAGCCAAAAAAAAATGTATTGTTTGTTAGAATAACTATTGTCCAAAACCAATAAAGAAACAAGTCAATTGAGTTAGATCCTTGTAAGAACTTTAAAAAAACAATGTGACCAGATCACTAAATAAAATTGATTGAACAAATATTGCATTATAACAAATTATAAAACAAAATACAAAATATAGACACACACTTGAGAGAGAGAGAGAGAGAGAGAGAGAGAGAGAGAGAGAGAGAGAGAGACCTCACAGGAGTTGATGTGCCAGAGGCTTATAGGAGTTGGGACCCATAATGAAAATAATAGTGGTGATTGATCAAATCCATATTTTAAATTTATATTTTAACTCTATGTAACATTGCTTGTTAGGAAACAAAAAAAACACTAAGCAAAAAGAAGATTAAAACAAAAAATAAAACACACACACATATGAGCGAGAGAGAGAGAGAGACCTAACCTTGAGGTCATGTTTGGAAGGAGTTGTCTACCGTATCGAAAATCAAATTTTAGTATCGTACCGAATTTATCACTAATGTGGTTAATTTACTATTATTGTGAATATTTTTATCATTGTTATTGAACTCAAAAGAAGTGATAAAATAGTCATCACAATAGTAATAAAAACACCCTCAAAAGTGATAAATCATCTACAAAAGTGAAAAAAAAAAATTCAACCAAAGAAAAGTAATAAAAATAGTTAGTGATAAAAACACACATTAAAATAATAAATCACCCCTGAAAGTACCTTTGTCGAGTCTTGTTTGGAATTAAGGATTCAATTGTCAAATCTAACTTGTTCCGACCCAATATGAATTTTTCCTTTTTTGGTCCCACAATATGAGTTTGACTTCTATTGATTACATATTTAAAGATGTAACATACTAAAAATGTTAACAAATATTGTACATATTCATGATAAATATGGTGATATATTTCATACCCACTATTGAAAAGATATAGCCCTAAACATTAAAGAAATGAGGAATTTGGAGGTCGGTTTCTAAGCTCAATCGGATTCCAAAAAAAAAATTCATTCGCCAATTTTCTTTTGAATTAAGTCTCATCTATTGAAAAGTTAAAGCAATAGACATAATTAACTCCCTTTACAATAGCAAAAAATACCGACAATGTCATCACCTAATTTAAACATCTATTCTAAAAAACTAAGTCATCATCATAATGTATATTTTCCTCTATAAATACAAATCGTAAGACAAGTACGCTAAAAAAAATAAAAAACAGATACACAATAAAAAAAATAAAAAATAACGGGTACGCAATAATCGTCAGGTATACTAAAACACAGACCATTAATATACCTTCTTTTCCATAAACATTGGTCGTTAATATACATTTCTTCTCCATAAATATAAATCGTCAAACATGTATACGAAAACACAGATCATCAAAAAATTACATTAAAACACAGATTGTTAATGTACCTTCTTCTCTATAAATACAGATCGTAAGACAGATACACTAAAATATAAATCGTCAGATAGGTACACTAAAATACAGATTATTAATGTACATATTCTCTATAAACACAAATTATCAGACAGGTATATTAGACGAAATATCATCAGACATCATCATAATGTCAAAATTGCTTGATTCATAAGTTTGAATTTCAAAACTGATAAACAATACCACAAATACCTTAATAAAAAAAATTATATTTTAAACTAAAATCATGTGATGAAGGCAAAATGGAGAGTAAAAAACCAATAACTAACCAATTCCTTAACATTCGCACCAACACAGTAACCCGCATGCAAGTTTTTTTAAAAATCGAAAGATCTTTTTTTATACTAAAAATTCAGTATAACTAAAATTAGTTTACATGCCAAAGGAGAATTACTAACCTAATTTACTATAAAAATAATGTATATATGATAGTGGTAAATATAAACAAATTCAGTTGACATAAAATTTTATTTTAGTTTATTGTTCTAAATTGATCTTATTATCTTTTGAATTTTTCATGATTTTATTTGTACACTAGGCCCTACATTGCACGGTGTCCTACTAGTGACAATGCCAGAAGAATGTAGCCTAACCCCTACAAACAAACGCCTATATCTTTCCTTCCATAATTGCCAAAAAATGATGAGAGACATACCTCTAATAAGATCGTGGCTTAGTGACTGCTTCTTCAATATCCTTGAGATCCTTACGAACCTTGTCAATGGATCCTCACCTGATATAAATTGGAAACCCGTAACTGAAGAAACAACAGTCCAAATTATTTTTTGGCCGTTTATCAATTCTTTGGCCGTTTATAAACTTGTATTAGTCCATGATTCCATAATAGTTACAATGTACTTGTCTTTGGATGCATGGTGTAAAATAAGGTTTTTTTGATTGAAAAGAATTGCGAGTCAATCAAACGTTAGATTTAGAGCGACGATAAATACTCATCTATTCAAGCAATAAAATGTAGGTTCAAGTACGAGAATTAATCTATTCAAGCAGTACAAAGAATTGATCTCTTTAAACACAATAACACTGCAAGTCATTTGTCTGTCCCAACCTCCGTTGCAGGTACTGTGTTCTGTACAGATTTTTACCTCCAAAAATGCAAAAGACCAGTCAATCAACAAGAATACAATAGGGTCAAAATTGTTTGGAGGTACATGATTCTAATTGAATTAGATTTCTTTTTCCGACTAGTAGCAACCATGAGACCCACCAATCACTAGAATTCTTTAAGAATCATATTTTCCTATTGAGAGAAAAAGGTCAAACATCAAATTCTTCTGGAAAAAAATCTGCATCCCTAGCTGGACCCTTCCGGGGCTGGATTTGGAGCTCCAACTGCTTGGGCAGAACAAGTTCAATTCCATGACCTGAGAGGGAAAAAATTTCTCTCCAGCACCATCTGTAATCAAAAAATGGGCAAAAAAAAAAGTGAAAACATGTCAAAATCTATTGGGTGCATTTTCCTATTTCTGCTTCTGCTTCTGCTTGCATTCTGTGATAAGTGATTAAGCAGGGGATCTATAGGGGTCTCTATGCACAAAAAGGGGGAAAAAACAGTGAGATTAGCACTTCCCTTTAAGTAGCAAAACACTGAAGACTAAACAAATAAATAAATACATTGATAAATAGAACACAATGCATACCATAGCGGCATAGGCATCAATGCTCCCTTGCCGAACAGACTTACTGAGACCCTGAAAGGATTTGAGACGACTGCTTTAACAAAATTTGTAAGTTCCTCTCCTGGAGGAGGTTAATCATCACTACTTTGTCTAAAATCATCACATCTTCAACATCATAAGGCCATACTTCCACATAGAAACTAAAGGGTCGTTTGATAACGTTTTTATTTTTGCGTCTTCAAAAAAATAAAAAACAGAGACAATTTTTGTCTGTATTTTGTGATAAACACTGAAACAGAAAACATATTCGAGAGTCATTTGTATTTATTAAATTATGAGAATAAAAACAAAAAACATATTTGATAAGTACTTCAAGTTATATCCTACATATTAACTTTATAACATCTCATACAACAACATACAAATCAAAAAATTCCTTATCCCAACACATTTCATGTGAGATCGATCGAAGAATTTTATTGAATAAATTTCAAAGAATTACAAGAAGCAAATGAAAAGCCATGATTATTGCTTTTATCCTTCAAAACACCCTACAACCTCACATATTACAATTAAGAAAACCCTACCACATTACACAGCTGGGTAGAGAAAAAAGCAAAGCTTTTCCTCATAACAGGAATATCCCTTTTGTCCTGCTGCAACACCATCTTCACTGCAACAGGTAAAGAAGACGCCATTGGGATACACAACGAAGCTCTGTTCTGCACAGCCAGCTTGGCTAAGCAATCAGCAGCGGCGTTAGCCTCCCTGTGTACACATGGCAAAAGCTGTAATCCAAGCTCTCAAGCAACCTCACAGTCTTGGACAGCTTATACTGCTTACATTTCCCAAAAGTGTAATCCAAGCTCTCAAGCCTATGAATCTAATTCGATACACAGCTTACAATTCCCAAAATTCCGTTCTTTCACCAACTGAAGCCCATCCAATAAAGCTAAGCACTCTGCAACCATATTGGACCCTTGCGGATAAACTCTGCATTCAAAGCCAAAGAAGTAGACCAAGAAAGCAAACACTGAGAAACGATGCATTCACTTATATATTGGCATAGAGTCCAATAACTTATGCAAAACAAGGGGCAATCAACTATGAAAAAAAAAAAAGCAGAACAGGAAAACAGACGAACAAAGAAGATTCATAAAGCTAATTGACATCAATTTGCAACACCATATTCTAGTAGAAAATCAAACCTGCAAGTTTAGGCCTGGAAACAAGCCTTATATGGTAAACTGAAGGATTATTCTTCAACCAGCCAGACAACGTATATACTATTTCTTTCCCACTTCCATGTTTTTCAACAAACACTTGAAGCAATCTACCGACGATAAATGAACATGTAATTTTGGCAATTGAAAACTAAACCCATTACAGTTTGCAAACCCATCCTTCATAAGATCCCTTACCTCTTTGCCGCATTTGATGACACCAAAAAATTGCGGCTCAGCCACTTGTAGGACACCTGATAGAGAGAGGTATAAATTTCAGCAGCCCACATAATCAACTCATGCAATATAACAACCCCAATTTCCAGAGGCAATATTTTGATTTGTACAAAAAGGTGCTGACAGAGACATACGCACACCCACCCACCCACCCAAAAATCGACACATACACAGAGACAAAAACACAGATCTATGTATATATATGCATGTATATATACAGATCTACGTATATATAGAGTTTTATATACATACATCCACAGCAAGAGAAAGATCGACAGAGGGTTTCTGATCGTCTTCGTAGACCGAGCACCATTGGTTCGTCTTTGAAGGCAGAGCGCCATCACAGCAAGAGAGAGATCGACAAAGGGTTTCAGTTCGTCTTCGTAGCCAGAGCACCATCGGTTCGTCTTCATCGCTGAGAGAGAGAGGAGAAGAGAGAGAGTTGTTGAGAGTGGAGAAGAGAGAGAGTTGATCTGTGCGGAGGAGGAGAGAAAAAAGACCTCCTATTTATATTTTGAGAAATGAACTCGTCTTTTGTGGCTAACAAGACTCGAAGTTGAGATATCATTTAATCAAAAAGCGCGTGTTTTGTGTTTTGCGTGTTTCCTAGAACACAAATTTTTTGTTCCTTTTTTTTAGTCTATGTTTTCAAATAACCAATATAAAACAAAAACAAAAACAGTTATCAAACATATTTTTGTTTTTATTTTTAAAAAAAATTAAAAACAAAAATACAAAACACAAAACAAAAACGGTAAACAAACAGCCCCTAAGTTACTGATGTCATTAATTCTTACGAAGAGAAATATAGCAACATTAACACTAAAATCAAGTGTACAACGCCTGAAAATAAATATTTACAAATGCACTCCTGGCTATTTTCGATGGGTTAGATATATTTGAAAAAAGAAGGCGACCCAGTGCATGAGGCTCCCACCACTGAAGAGTGTGGGGAGAGTTAAATATATGCAATCTTACTCTACGTGTGGAAAGGTTGTTTCCGTGACTCAAATCGTTGAGGCCCCTGGTCACAATGGGCAAACCAACCTCTGCACCAAAGACCACCCTCTAGTATTTCAGCTTTTAGTGGGCATTTTCTTTTCACTAATGTCATGACTCTTATCATTTTCGCAACTGTGGGACAAAGAGACTAAAATGTAGGGGATGCTGCAACTAATCCTTTCCATATAAGGATGTCAAGGTTCCACTTCATTCACCGTCTTCTCAGCAAACAAGTGGAGTATTGTCGAATCCAAATGAAGTTACTCTAAGTTGTTGGTGCTTCAGAGACTAGGGATGAGGTATGTGCATTCTTGTAAAAGGTGGAAGACAAACCGGACCATTGTATTCTAAATATTCGAAAAAGTCTATCGTGATAAAAATATCATTTGACAAGCTCTCATTGCTATGTAGTTGTAAGCATGATATATATCAACACGCCACCCCACCCAGCCACCCACCCGTGAGGGATTTTGTGTTCAAACTTCATGGGAAACGCAACACACTGGTTCAACCGCCATGTATCCTTCTAATGCTCCATCAAAGATACATAATTTAACTCATTCACATAAAAGTGACATTAAACAGATCTATATAAACCAATGCTGATTCTTTAATCCTTGTAAGGAAAATTCCAACAAAATAATTAAGATGCAAGAGAGAAATTATTACATACTAATCATACGGTCCATAGCCTCGGTTGATGTCCCATGCTCATCTCGCAGGTACACTCTCCAACCCCAGTATTTTGGAATGCATATAAGTAGTCAATCTAACAGAAATTGATCCAAGAGTCTAGCTAGCAATAGATGCAAGAGAAAATAACAGGAAGAACAAATATGAATGTCAAGCATATATCATGTCATGCTTCTATAGGAGTCGTCTTTTGCAAAGAAATAATAAGTGAATGAACTTAAGTAAGATATATAGCTCCTAGAACTTTTCCCAAAATATAAATATACAACACTCCACAAAGTGTGATTGATCCCCGTATCGATAGGTGAGTCACACAAATCTGAGGAATTTCTTTCTTCCTCGTCCACCAAGACAACTGAAACGACATGAAAAATTCAGACTATTTTTTCTTTTTCTGAATGAGAAGTTTGCTTATCATTTTTCAATACGACAAAAATATACAGATGATATCAACCAGTCCCATGCTTTCAAATGCTTAGAACATTTCTTTCACAATATTTCATGCTTCGAGCTTTATGCTGATCAATTGTCATCATCCCAAGAAATCCCATGTTGACTTGATCATATATAGAACACAACTACACATATGTAAATGTACTTCATCCAATTCTAACTTGTACAAAGAAGATAGGTTGAAAACACCAGCCGGAAACTATGCTGAGACCAAACTTCGAAACTCAATTAAGTGTTTTAAATGTACTTCATCCAATTCTAACTAGTACAAAGAAGATAGGATGTAAACATCAGCCGGAAACTATGCTGTGACCAGACTTCGAAACTCAAATTAAAGTGTTTTAAATTTGACAAAAACAGGCTGAATCCAACAATATTATATTTTTCAAGATGACAGACGAATTGAGGATGGCAGCAATTTACAATTTCAATTCTAACCATAGAAATCTTACCAATTTTATGAATAATACTTTCATAGTATAGTATGTATGTGGTTCTTCACTCCAACCAACATTTACACATTCAACTGAATGTATCGAAATAAATCAAATCCTTGAATGATATGGCTTATGGTCAGTTTATTTTTTTATCAGAACTTATGGATAGTTACGTGATACATACTTTGCCTTAGAGGGCTCTGGGATTCAGACTTCTCATCCATCCAGAAGTATACAATAATGTATGGGTAGTGGGTCAGGCATTTCCCGATAACAAATACCGGTACAAACTGCCATATATTGAATTAAACCACTCATAATACAACCTTTAAATCAATATGAACAACCTCATGTTCTACCCTATTACATAGCCCAAAGCATTAAAATTTGACAGATATCAGAGAAATTGCTAGTTTACTTTTGCCGATTCTTATCTTTGTTACACATTGAAATCCCCCTTTTCCATTGCAGTTTTCTCCCCATCACATTAAATAGTCTGGGGGTGGCAACAGCACACACCATGCCTGTACTGGCTTGAATTCTTGTCCACACCATAGGGAGGTGCAAGTCATACCACTTAAGCTCAAAACCTTGTCGTGAGACATGGATCTAGATACTATTCTTCCTTGATCATTTATATGTTAGTGTAAGTTTTAGCATAATGTTTACAATAGCATATCCCGAATGTTTCCAAAACCTTCATATGAGACAGTCCATTCTTAGTGTCCATGACATCCCCTCAGAAAATCGAATTATATATGTCTTTTCTACAAGCTGAATTTTGAGCAAATCAATTCAGAATTGACAAATCAGAAAAGCAATTATCCTGTATTCAAGAACATCTGTCTCAAATGAATTCAAATTCCCAAAGTACTATTGCATATCCGGAAAATGAATTCAAATAGCCAAAGGTCCTTAATTCACAACCCTAAATTTTAAATGGAACTCAGATACCAAACAAGGTTGAAAAACTGCAAGTACACAATCATATCTATACATTTGAGCCTGACAATCCCTAATGAACGAAAACATGAAACTCCAAAAGTAATCACAAATACCACTTTAGCATAAAAATTCACCTCTCTGCAGCTCGAACTGCAAGCCTACAAGCAACAGAACGAACTTTATTGGACTGCGGCGTCTCTTTTTCATCAGAAGACTTGAGACTACTATGAACTCATCAACCTCCTACTACATACCAACTCACAATCGTTACGAATGTAGGAAAAAAAAATTGACCCACACCAGCAAATCAATCAGAACCCACACCCACAATTACGAAATCACTCAAACCCCATATGGGTTTTCTATCTCTCTTACTTTACAGCCACTAAAGACATTAACCAATCTCTATATCAATATCTATGTCTGTTTGTGCATGTGAGTGAGAGGGAGAGGGTCCTGTACCTGCTTCTGAGCAATATCAATAAGTCGAAGCTCCAATTTTTGCCCTCTCAACTCCAGAACCTAACTCAATCAGCTCACTAGAGGCCGCAATGTGTGTCTGAGAGAGATAGAGACAGTAATTGTGGCAGTTATAAACATATACGCACCGTCAAGTGTCAAACAGAGAAGCCCTTGCTGAGTGCAAGGCCAGTGCAGGACATGCCCAGATCTACCCCTAGACTGAACCTTCCTCTCCAGTTCCGGTCACACTTCCGGCGAAGTAATAAAATAATGAAAAAATGCCCAAATGCTATTTATTAAAACCTAATTTGCCGACACAATTAAACACAACTATTAAATTAGTAACGGATCTAAACAAATACTATGACCCATTGTCATTCAATTATTGTGAGTGATTAGATCAACAAATTAAATCCAAATAACATTATTCGTATACATAATTCAGATTTATGCAAAATTCTGTCAAGGGCAAGAATAAGTGCTCCCTTGTTCAGTCAATACAACGAGAGTTCGAGTCCAAAAATCCGTCTCTTTGAAATAGAATAACACCGCAATTCATTTATACATTGCAGGTAGTTCTGTACAGTTTTTTTCCCCCAGAAATGCAATAGACCAGTTAAGCAACAAGTTCTCGACAAATGCAATAGGTAGTTCTCTGCATCCCTAGGTGGAGTCTTCCAGAGCTTGTTTTGGAGCTCGCTTGGGCAGAACAAGTTCGATTCCATGTCCTTAAGAGGGAAAAATATCTCTCCAGCACCATATGTAGCTCAAAAAAGGGCCAAAAAAAAGTGAACATGTCAATCAGTTGGCTACATTTTGCAATTTCTGCTTGCATTCTGAAATAGGTGAATAAGGAGGGCACCATCTGTGTGATAAGCAATTTTTTTTTTGTGCAAGTACGATTAGCACTTTCCTTTGCCTGAGAAACAATGGAAGCCGCAAGTAGCCAAAAATAAAAAAAAAAAGAAATTGATAAATCAAACACAATGCATACCATAGCAGCATAGGCATCGATTCTCCCTTGCTGAACAGACTTCCTGAGACTCCTGCAAGGTTTTGAGATGACTTATTTAACAAAATATACAGGTCCATTTCCTGTGGCACTACTTTGTTTGAAGTCGCATACTAAACATAGTAAGGGCATACTACCAATAGCAACGACAACAGCAGTAATAAAGTTGAGCTGAAAATAAATATTTACACATGCACTCTTGACCATTCCTACTGGATATTAATTTCACATTCACTCTACTACCAGCAAACAAGTGGAGTATTGTGGAATCCAAATGAAGTTAAGTTGTTGATGCTTCAGAGACTGGTTGGAGATACAGAATTTAATGTGTGTGCATTCTTATAGCCATTGTATTCTACTCATCTTGAACAAGTCTATCAGGATTGTAATATCATTTTGACAATCTACATTCTCATTGCTATGTAATTCCAAGCATGACATCTATAGGTATCACATCCCACACCACCGGCAGGATTCTGTATTCAAACTTCATAAGAAACGCAACACACTGGGGTTCAACCACCATCTGTCCTTCTAATGCCCCATCACTGATTCAAGCATCGAGGGAAATAACAACTTGGAAAACAAAATTAAATTCATTCAAATAACGACGACAATAAACATGACCCTTACTAGACATAAAAGAAATATCGGAATATGCACAAAAATAAAAAAAATTCACAAGGAAAATAATCCTACAAATATAAAGCCTTCTAACAAAAAATCAGCCATAGCCAAAAAATTTCAGCTGTGTGGCGATTACTTTTCCCCATTTGCTTAACAAGATAAATACATGTTTTTTTTAATAAGAAACTGAATTTCATAAATAATGAAGTAGTACATGAGTTGAAACAAAGGTGGACAAGTCGTCCAACTAGAAACCACAAGAAAAGTCATAAACAGAACATGGCACTACAAGGAACCAGAAACCTTGTCAAATGCCACGACACATTCCAACTTGTCATAATACAAAAAAGAGGGATATTCCCAAATTCTTCATAAACTAAGACCCAAAGGAAGCCCGGAGAAAATATATTGATGGCGCTGATCTATAACGACCCATCAACAACTTCAACACAAACTGCATCTACATACATACAGACATGATCTATAAAATAATATACAAAAATTATATACCTTTTCAGGAAAACCACCCTTGACAGTATGGTTCTTGATGGCTTCTTTTCTATAGGCTATTTTCAGATCATCCAGTGAAGCATTTCTGAAACACAAAGAATTTCGTGACACTTTTTGTTATCACTTTTCTTGGGTACCCTTCCAAGCATCTGCCAGCCTGCAAAACAAACCGCAATTCAACAATCAAACCAAAACCCCTAAACTGCCAAACGGTATATACACCTACACACATACTGATCTTTTCAAATCTGGAAACAGATCATGAGGAAGAGGAGAGGACAAAGAAGCTGAAACTTAAGGATGCACATGACAGAAGTAACTTTTAATGTTGTTACAATTATAACTACAATATACACTTTATATAATCATTCAGGGGTAAGATTAGAAAATAGAACCACCCATTATGTCAATGTAAGAGATTGATCATTCACAGATTCTTGCATGACATGAGCAAACATGCAATATAAGTACACAAGAGTCAAATTATTACAACCTGTCAAAATTCAGATTGTCTACAGTCCAACCTTTCATAAAGAAAAGCAGTCTGTTGTTTTTCAAAGAAAAGTAAGAGTCCCACCATTACAAACCCCTATATACACCAATTCTGGAGTCCTATATACACCAATTCTGGAGTCGAATGATCCATTGCGACTTTAAACACACAATAAAGCTAAAACGCCAATCTTCCACCAATTTATATCCAGGATGATTAGTATAACATATAGTGGAAATCACGCAAAAATATATGCAGAACATACTACCAAATAAGATCCAGACGAATACCATTTAAAAAAATGTTCCAGCTCAACACCTGAGGCTATAAAGAAGCAACCCACTAAGACTCGTCATTCAGAAACACAAGCATAACCCAATTCATGAAGCACATGTCAACTTACACAAAAAATGAGTTCATACACCACTACTGGCATGGCTTCAGTACCTATTAAACTTTGAAAGCAATGCAAGAGACCCATTATTTCGGAACTTATATAGACACCAAATCCCAAAGTGAAGACTGATCCCATCTTTAAAATGGGCATTTAGAAGATGGTCTTTTGGTGGAAGTCCATCCATGAAACGGACCAATGTTTTTCGAAAGGGACTTTTATGACCCAAAAGTCCATTTGAAAGTGTCGCCAAACGTACTCTAAGCTGTTTTGAATCATGATTAACTCTCTTGAGAGTATATCCCGGGATTTTTTTGTATATATTCAATAATATTGTAAATATAATTCTTTGATAAATGAAACCATTGGTAAAAAACAAGATGAAGATAATTTGCTCTAAAGCAAGTACAAGATAGGAGGAAATAGTGGTAAGCGGAAAAGAAAAAAGGGAGCTCTAAACCTATCACCAACCAGCCTCTAACAACAAGTCTAATAAAACACTTCAACATGAATGATTACAACATGAGGCTACCGTTACAACACAAGCATTAAACGGCTGGAGAGGATTTACACTTGTGGAGATGGATTTGGCTGCGCTGCTATGTTGCTTTGGGTGGACCAATTCAGAATATCGGGAATGTAGGTAACCAGATTGGCTATTCCATCACAGAGCCAACAACACCCACGCTTGTGTTTATTCAATGCTACTATTATTAGCACAACTAGTATTACAGCAAAAGTCAATAACTCGGGGATGCGTGGGAGGAGGACCGATATTAGTGAGACCGAAGCAAGAACTCCAAAGAGGAGAATAACATGGTCTATGATTGGTGAGTAGTTTGCAACACTACTTTGAATTTTATTTCTTCTTCCCTTTGCAAGACAGTAGATGCATATGGCTATACAGAAGCACCACATGTTTATTGGGCGTGCTTCAAATGGATCCTCATTTTTCGTTTGATACTTCATGGCAACAAGGGCAACTAGTACTGGCACCAGATATTTGAAGACTGCGATGCTTGATGGATGATTTGACATTTTCCTTGTTTCCACTATCAAAAAAATGAAATGAAGTTGTTTTAGAATACAAATTTGGTAAAAGAAGGAATCGGGCCTCATTTGAATTGTCCAGTCACCTAAATTATATGGTCTTCCTATGTTTGTTTATGAGTTGACTCAACATGTCTAAAAGTCGCTTATACAGCTGAAGTAGATGGTTAGCTAACTTATAATGAAAATGTGTCTCGGCTCATGAATGTGTTTTATGGGTACTAGGCTACTAGTAATAAAAAACACATGAAAGTTTTCCGTAAAAAAATTGATGAAGTTTGAAAGGGGGATAATACATACAGATTTAAAGAAAAAAATACATATATTGGTTTTTTGGCACTTGGGACAATACTGTAGTAATAGACTTTTCAACATGTTTTTTAAATATTTTACTGAATTTTTTTTTTGCAAAAATAGGGAAATTTACATGATTTGTTGGAGGGTAATTTGGCTATTTAAACATAAAAAGATACAATGCTAATATGGATATTTTCAAAATGTAATCTTTGGCAAACAAGCAATGGAACATGCCATCTTCAACTCATCTGTACCCAAGTTAAAGGACATGCATATAGGATATCTTGATAATTAACTTCAGGGTGTCAAAATAGCACTCATGCTTTTGGGTTCCCCAAAAAGAAGACATGTAGTAGGAGGAGGGGGAGGTAGAGGAAAGTGATCAATATGAATTTTAGTATATAATTACAATAATGCTAGTTTGACCTAATTTAAGAAACTAATTTGGAGACTTAATGCATTGTAGCTTTCGGATTGATACACTATCAATCCAATGACCATCGTGCATGATAACCCCAAATCAAGTCCTGAAGTTAAGGCTCAATAGTATTACACATATAATTAACGTAGTTACACAAGTGCACTGGTATTTTATTATGCATGCAATTTATGCTTGAAAGAATGGAGTATACTTGCGGAAAAAAAAGAAGCAAAAAACAAATATATAAAAACAAAAAATTTCCCAAAAAAAATGTACTAAAAAGCGGGAAAAAGAAAACAAAAAAGTATCCAAAAATACTTTACCAAACAGTTTTAACATTTAAGTCAGATGGGTATGATAATTAAAAAACTGTAGTAGCACCGCAAAAATTCAGGAGGGTAGTCAGAATATGAATAACAGAAAGAATATCCTCCAAAGCCAACAAAGCATCAACAAGCTTAATCACTGATCTGGGCATAACACATTAAGTAATGAACATGCTCAGCCCAAAAACATGAGCTCTGGACATACATCAGGTTGGAACTCACAACAAAATGAGCATTCTAAAAGCATAGAACATGATCTGAGTTTCTAAAAATTCCAACAAAGATCAAGATTAATCTGGAATTCTAATGAACAACAAAAACAAAACATCACCCAGAATTTTGTTTCCAACAATACAGACCACTTGAATACTGCAATCATGGTTAGTGTACGGCTGCTGAAATAAGTGAAAAAATATATATATTCAATACAATGGTGATACCATCCCACACCCCACAATAGGAAAAATGAACAAGTAAATCCCACACAATTCAATAAGACTAAGTCAATCCCACGATAATTACTAACAGAATAAGGTGTATATGGATTGAAATTATTGGAGAGTTCAATGGGAACAAAAAATAATTTTAGGATCCATGTACACCTTATCCTGTTAGAGATCAACATTGAGATCCCGAGAGTCCTGGAAAGAGAATACTAAACAGTCCACTCAAAAGATGAGTAAAACTAGATCTAAAAACCAAAATCGATCATCAAGTAGAACAAAGTTTTACAAATAAATATAAAATCGAGAGAGAGAGATAGAGCCCTGGAAAAAGAGACCAAAAGTTCCATTCGAAAGATGTCTAAAAGGACGACATAAAAATCAAAAACCAAATTGAACATGGATTGAAATAATTGGAGAATTTAATGGAAACAGAAATTGAACGGCCAGCAAAATTCCAAAACCTGTTACTTTTCCCCATCTGCTTAACAAGATAAATACATTTTTTTTTCCTGATAACAAACAAAATTTCATAAATAATATAACGAAGTATAACATGGGTTGAAACAAAGGTGGACAAGTAATCCAACCAGAAACCACAAGAAAATCAATAAACAAATCGTGGCACTACAAGGACCAAAAAACCTTGTCAAATGCCACGATGAATTCCAAGTTGCCAGAATACCAAAAAAGGGATATGAACGATTGCAACACCATGAGGATGAGTGGAGAGGATTACACTCGCAGTGATGGATTTGGCTGCGCTGCCATGCCATGTTGCCTTAGGTGGACCAATTCCGAATATCTGGTTGCTCTGTCATAGAGCCAACAACATCCACGCTTGAGTTTATTCCATGCTATTATTATTAGTACAAATGGCATTACAGCAAAACTCAGGAATCCGAGGCCACATGGGAGGAGGACCGATAGTAATGAGACAGAAGAAAGAGCTCCAGAGACGAGAATAACATGGTCTATGATATGCAAGTATTTTGCAACATGGTTTTTATTTCGTTCCATTATTCCCAATGCAATGCCATAGATGATTGTGGCTATAACGAAGCACCACATGTTTATCGGGCGTGCTTCAAATGGATCCTCATTTTTGACTTGACACTTCGTGGCGACGGCAGCAAATAATAATGGCACCAGATATTTGAAGATCTCATGGCTTGGAGGAGATGATTCGATCTTGCTTCCACTATCAGAAAAATGAAATAAAGTAGTGTTAGAATACAAATTTGGGAAAATAAGGTGCAAGACCTCACTTGAATTGTCCACATAAATTAAAAGGTCTTCCAATGCTTGCTTATGACTAGACTCAAAATATCCAAAAGTCGCTTATACTCTTGAAGTAAATGGTTGGCTAACTTATGAACGTGTTTTTATTTATACTAGCCATGCAAAACATGAGTTGCAAGGAAAGTCTTCCGTAAACAAATTGATAAATTTTGAAAAAATAGAAGGGGATAATACATAGAGATGAAGAGACAAAATACATATATTGGTTTTTGGACATTTGGGATATCACCACATTAATAGAGTTGTCAACGCGGNAGACAAAATACATATATTGGTTTTTGGACATTTGGGATATCACTGCATTAATAGAGTTGTCAACGCGGTTTTTAATATTTTACTGAAAAAAATAATGTTCTCTTTATCAATTGTGCAAAGGTTGATATGGTTATTCAAATTTTTTGCTAAAATAGGGAAATTTACATGATTTAGTGGAGGGTAATTTGGTTATTTAAACATAGAAAGATGCAATGCTAATATGAATATTTTCAGAAAATAATGTTCGACTACAGATGTATATAAACAAATATCCTCCAAAGACAGAGGCATCTACAAGCTTAATCACCAACCTGGACATAAGATGTATAAAGGAAAGTAATGAACATGCTCAGCCCAAAAAACTTGAGCTCCGGGCACAAATCAGTTTCCAACTCACAACAAAATGAGCATTCTAAAAGCATAGATCATGATAACCAGCCCGAGAACAAAAAACATCATCCAAGTTTCTAAAAATTCCAATGAAGATCAAGCTTAATCAGTAATTCCAATGAAGAATAACAAAAAACATGACCTAAAATTTTGTTTTCAACAATAGACAACACTTAGAATACGGCAATCAGGGTTAGTGTACGGCTGCTGAAATAAGTGATAACAAACATTCAATACAATGGTGATACCATCCCACACCACACAATAGGAAAATGAACAAGTGAATCCCTTAGCGAAAATACTTCTCTACGTCAATCCCACGATAATTACAAAATCTAACAGAATAAGGTTNACACAATAGGAAAATGAACAAGTGAATCCCTTAGCGAAAATACTTCTCTACGTCAATCCCACGATAATTACTAAATCTAACAGAATAAGGTGTATATGGATTGAAATTATTGGAGAGTTCAATGGGAACATAAATTAATTTTAGTATCCATGTACACCTTATCCTGTTAGAGATGAAGATCGAGATCCCGAGAGTCCTGGAAAGAGAATATCAAACAGTCCACTCAAAAGATGAGTAAAAATAGATCTAAAAACCAAAACCGATCATCAAGTAGAACAAAGTTTTACAAATAAATATATAATCCAGAGAGAGAGAGAGTCCTGGAAAAAGAGACCAAAAGATCCATTCGAAAGATGTCTAAAAGGACGATATAAAAATCAAAAACCAAATTGAACATGGATTGAAATAATTGGAGAAATTAATGGAAACAGAAATTGAACGGCCAACGAAATTCCAAAACCTGTGCATCGAATACAAATCTGAACACTGGACAGGCTTTAAATTAAAACAGGAAGAAAATAAATCGATCGAAATACTACTAACCTTGTTCTATTAGAGATCGGAATCAGCAGGAGCGGAACCAGAAATTTGTTCGAGAATGAACACACTTTAACAACAATATTTACATTTTTAACAGCGGCGTCGCTGTAAGGGATGTTGAGGGTGAAGAGGGATGGGAAAGAATGATGAGATCTGGGGAGAGAGAAAAAGAAAAACGGGGAGAAGAAGGGAGAGGGCCATGTCCATGTGTGGGTGAGTGAGGCGTTGGCAGGTGTGGAAAGGTGGAATTTTGTTTTGGGGAATCAAAAGAGGCAGGGAGTGGGTTTTGAAGTTTGGGTGGGCTTATTTCTTATTTTTTATTTTATTGGACGTGGCCTAATTAAAAATTAGGATTAATTTTACTTAGAGTTTGTCATTTGATACAATTAACCTAAAAATAACTCAAAAATATCACGATAAGCTACTTCTCTAAATTTGGCTCAAAAAACAAAAAAAAAAAAAAAAGAAGCAACTTCTCTAAATGAATCCAACGGTAAGAGAATAAAGTGTACATAAAAATTAAAAAGCTTTATAGAAATTGAAGATAGTAATTACTAAATTTAATGGAACCAAAATAACATTGTACAAATTTAAATAATTAGAAAATTTAATCTAATCACAACAAAATAAAGTTTACAAATTGAAATAATTGGAGAATTTAATGGAAACAAAATTAAAAATAAACAACAAAATACCAAATCCTGCACTCGAATACAAATATGAACACTGAACCAAAATAAAAATGCACAAGACGAGAAACAAATGCATGACGTGAAACGTTGAAGAAACATACTACCTGGTGCTAGTGGTGCTTATTACATACACAGGAATATCACCCCTCCTCCTTTTATTCATCCTTTTAGCAATCACCCGTGAACCATACATAATAGGAGAGTTTTGGATTGACCGGGGATTCGCCATCTTAAATAATGGCAATATAATTTGACTCGGAAGGAACGCGTTCATGTTAACGAAGAAGAACTTGCACTGCAACTTCCACTTTAAGGGAATCTTACGATTCGCCGTTATGCAAAAAACACAAACTAAACTATAAAAGTCAATATGCAAGGAGCAAACAAAACTATAAAAGTCTCCACATGACTCTGTTTTGGACAAAAATTATCAAATTGTCAGGAAAAAGTAAAATAAAATCACATTCGCCCAATTTTTCATGTGGGTTGAGTTTTTGGATTTCTTCTTAAGCATAATAATTAATTTGAATAACTTCAGGGTATTTGATTGGAGATTTCTTTGAACTTATTTGTGCCAAGTTTACTTTTTATTTTGCTTCACTAGTTACGTGCTTTTCTTACTAGCTATGTACTCTCATTTTTTATAATAGTGTGTCTGTGGTACACAAGTTTTTTTGTTTTAATACATGATTTAAGGATAATATTTTTTGACCCGAAATAAACCACAACAAAGTTTTTTCAACAAATTAATAGGCTAGATTTGATCAGTTTTTGAAATAAATTTAAAAATAACCTGATCTATTAATATAAATATTAAATTAATTAGATTAATATCAAACATGAATTTGCCTCAATATATACATTCAACTTATATTGTATAAATGTATGATTTTTATTATCTTTTACCAGGTATTAATATCAATAGCTTTAAAGTAGGAGGATTTTTTTACTTATTTTTTGTATTATGTGGACCGACTAGTCATAACACGTGTCTAAAAACACGATAAAATATAAAATTCAAGCGTTCAAAAAATCGATCAAATTATATTAAATTTTTTCAAAAATATATTAACTATAAATTATAATCAAATATTAAATAATTAAATATATAATAGAAATAAGTGATGTAATATTTTTAAAGAGGAAATATATAAATGATTAAACATGTGATAGAAATGAATGATGCGATTTGACATTTGAATCTAACAAAGGGATGATGGGTGAAATAATTGATTGGTGATGATTTTGATAAAAAAAATATGATTAAAATAAAATTTAAACACAGTCTTATTTTATTATATAAATATATGTAGTACGAAACATTGAAGACATATTCTTGGATTTTTCTGTGAGTTTGAGAGAACACAAAGGTCTACATTGTGGGTCCGGGGTCACAATGCAGTGCAAGACAGCAGATCACTTGCCACTATCCCCAAAGGAAAACCTCAGTTGTTGGGGGTTGAAATTTAAGTGGTTCATCATGTCATTTTGGGGGTATTTTCCGCAATGCATGAATAAAGTTCAACGTTACCACAAAATTAACGAATTATGATTGATTATAACTTTACATAAATTCAAAAATAACATCATCTCTAGTCAGATAAATACCGAATATATTTTGTTAGTATTAAACATAAATAGCATAATTTTACTATAAAAAATCGATTTATCTGATGTTGTATGCAAAAGTTTGAGTTTTTTTCTTGTCTTATTCATATATTGATTTAACTAACTTTTTATGAATACTTGTGTAGAATTAGAGAATGACCTACTTGATCTTACTAACATATGAGTCAAAAGAAAAATAGTATAATTCTAGTTTTCGATTCACCGATTGTACTTGTCAATCTGAATATTACATAATTAATACAGAATAATTTTTATGCTATGTGGTATGTTTAATTAACCATATCAGAATATGGTTTAGTACTGATAGGTACCAATTGTTATTAGACTTTGATTGGTAAAATTATTTTGCTGAATTATTCTTTGTCAAGTTCATTCCCTAAGGGTAGCTTAAATGGGGAGGCTTTGACCGGAGAATCCTTATGATTGATTAATAAGGTTTCTGTCGGAGGATGACTAGAAAATATTTTGGAGGCATCTTCTTTTTTCCATTTATGTTTTGTAATTACTTTAACTTCTTTGTAATGGTTTTCTAAATAATCAAAGAAAAAGATTTCATATCTTATTTCATTCATAAACTTAGTCTATTTTTCAAAACATCTTTTATTGTTTACTGTCACTATATTTGTTATTAAATTCACGTCTTTTAGGTTTATTTTCCTTAGACTTGAATTCATCATATCATATGTCTATATTAATTATAAACAAATCATTAAATTTACTAATTGTAAGTAATTGTTTGTTTACTGGGGAGTTACTCTCTAAGTCAATAGCAGAAGGAGATGGTGTGAAATTATCATCTTTTTCTTCTTCTTGAAACCTTGATTGTGGAGTGTAACATGATTTACTAATTTGTGACGTGGAAGTATCAATTCCTTTTAACTTAAAATTTTTTTTCAACTCATTTGCTAAATCTTTATATCTCCGAGTTAACTTAGAATAGACTGATTCAAATTTTCTGCCTTCATTGATCTGCAGTGGTTTGTTAAAAGGTCTACCAGATCTGTGAGATCTTGTGTTATCAAATAAGATTTTTACTGATCTTGTTGGATATCTTTTAACTCTGTTGTGGAAAGTAATTCATGTAAAAGATTATGGGACCCGCATCAACCAAGTGTGGAAACTTGAAAGCAATTCATATAGAATAGGGTAAATTATATTCATACCCCCTGACATTTGGCTTTATTACACATATATCCTCTTACTTTTCAATAATTACACTGAAACCCCAATAGTTAGACGGAGTTAACTATCTTACTAAAAAGACTATTTTGCCCCTCTGTTCACCAGTCTTCTTTCTCCCTCCTCAGACCATCTATGTGTGTGTTATATATACACACACACACATACATACATATATACATACATACAGGAAAGGAGGGAAATCTATGGTGATATAACATACCCCAATATCAACTGTGCATGCAAGATCCTGCACAATATAAAAAACGAGAACAGATATCTCCCTTGGTGAACTCGAGTGAGCCGGTTGAGTGACCAAACACGCTGTTTGGGACAACCTGCAAGGTACGGTGGTAACCTGGGACGGCCACGGGAGACCTTGGGAAAGGAAGAACGATCCTGTAAGGATGAAAGAGGTTCCTGGAATAAAGAAGGACAAGTTAGAAGGGCGCCGGAGTGTTTTTCGGCGTATCCCCTCCGACGATCTAGTCAGTCTTTGAGAGAGAGAGAGAGGATAGAGAAAACACTGAGTGTGTATTGTAGTAGAGAGTTTGCTGTTGCATACCCGCTTTGCCTTTTGCAAGGAGTATTTATACCTTAAAAGCTCCTGATTGCTGTCAGTGTCGTCAGTAGGTGATCATTAGGCACAGGTAGCGTGTGCATTGATTCTGATGAGGAATGTCTTCTCTAATTAACTGCTCGGGGTCCCGAGCAATCAATGNTATTTATACCTTAAAAGCTCATGATTGCTGTCAGTGTCGTCAGTAGGTGATCATTAGGCACAGGTAGCGTGTGCATTGATTCTGATGAGGAATGTCTTCTCTAATTAACTGCTCGGGGTCCCCAGCAATCAATGCTGAATCATCGGGATGCCGACGGTACAATGTGCTCCTCTCGGGGAGGATGCAATAAATGCTCTGTAATAGGAGCATTTATTGCCTTTCATTTCCGAGCCTTATCGCATTGAATGCGGTCTCATCAAGGGAATGGTGCAATTAATTGTTTGCTTTCCCAAGTCGCGTGTCAGCAACGGCATGCGGTTTGTCTGTCTTTGATGTGATATCATATGCCACGCGTCCATCCCCTATTGGCTGTGACCTCTGTATTCCAGTACGTTCTGACATTACTTGTGTAAGACGAGGTCATGATGGATAGCCTAGACTAGCCTAGGTTAATGACCTGTACGTCAATAGTTTATCCTGGAGTAGAGAAAGCGTCCAGGATGGGGGTACCTCTCGGCACCGAGAAAGGCTCATCTCGGGGACCGAGGGAGGTATGCCGACCGAGGTACATATCAGACCGAGGCCACGTGTTAGTTGTAAAATATACTGAATGTATGATCCTATATGACGGTACCTCGGGGGCGAGGACATTCGTGCGCCGATGGTGCTTGATCTTAGCAAGTGTTTTAGTAAAACCGAAGACACGTGTTTTCATCATAGGGTATTTCAGAAAAGTCTCATCATCAACAATTCTTTTTTTTTTTTTTCTCTCTCTCTCTCTCTCTCTCTCTCTCCAGTGATATAACAGACCCCAATACCCAGCAATTATCTTTCTCCCGCGATATAACAGACCCCCAATACCCAGCAACACAACCACAACACCCCTCCACCCCGGCCTCCCCTCTCTCTCTCTCTCTTTGGCGATATAACAGACCCCTAATATCCAGTGACAAAACCACAACACCTCACTTTCCCGTTTTTGTCACTAGTACCCATCATTAACCACTGTCAGAAACCCAATCGCAACAATGGAGTCGACCGTCAACATATCCATTGGCTGAAATCCCACCAGAAATAAAGAGACTCATCAACACCATCACCTCAACCATCCAAAATCACCCCATTAGGGTTTGCGATTTTTACCTCAAATCTTCTTTCTCTCTCAATGCTAGCTGGTTTTGTAAATGTTCATTCTTGACAAAACTGCGTGTGAGGGTGATCTGTTGCAGCGGTGAATGTCGGTGGTGGTCGGTGGTGGCTTTCAGTGTAAGGTTTTGGACGATTAGTCTCTCTTTCTCTCTCTCTCTCTCTCTCTCTCTCTCTCTGTGTGTGTATATATATAGAGAGAAAGAACCAGTGAAAATTGCTAAACCCTTCCCCACCACTGCAACACTCTCTAGTAGCCACCCCCATCCAAATTTTGAGAAAATTGAAAGGATTCGATGCATAGATTTGGGTTTGCTTTTGCTGCTATCATTGAGATGAAGAGGGTATGAGCTTCCATTGACTGTTGGTGGTGTTCTCTGTATGTGTGTGTGTGTGTGAGAGAGAGAGAGAGAGAAAGAGAATCAGAGAGATGAGGTGGTGGTGATTTTTAGGGAAGTATGGTGGTGGTTCCGTGGTGTGGAGGCGGCGGTGGGTGGTTAATTCAACATTTAATTTTAGTTTAAAAGTAAATGTGAAATATAACATTTAATTGAGAAAATTTTAGTTTATATATGAAATATAAAATAGAGATGAGATAAATTTTTGGGGAAAGAACATATATTTGGAGGGCATTTTTGGTATTTTAAGAATTAAAATTGATTGCATCGGCTTTGACTGTTAACCATTCTAACGTCTCTTAGTTAGCGGGGGTGTGGTTGTTATAAGTTTCAAATGTTAAGGGTCTCAGTGTAATTGTTAAAAAGTGAGGGGTGTCCATATAATAAAGTCAAATATCAGGGGGTATAAGTGTAATTTACCCTATAGAATGTTATGGGACCCACTTGGCTAAAGTGTTCAAAGGAATTCATATAAAAGATTGTGAGACCTCCTTGAACCAATTGTTGAGAGAAAATTATGGGATCCACTGGCTCAAGTGTTGAAAGTAATTCATATAAAAGATTATGGGACCCACTTACGCCAAGTGTCCTTTTATTAGTGATTTGCTGCTCCTCAAGTTAGAAAATGTCTTACACCATCCGGATGATAAACTTCCTGGTGGCGAGAATTTAATGCAACTTCTTGGCAATTTTGCGCCGGTCGCTTGTGCTGAAGTAGCCAAAGAAACCAGAGAAATTCTTTATTTGACTTTTCTAAATTGATAAAAATCAATTTGTCTTAGAATACCATCCCTGTGTATTGACACCTTCACCTATCACCTGCAATTGAGAAAAAGGACACCTTCGCGTTTATTCAAACGTAGTCTATCCCTTTTAGTTGAACATAAACAGTGTTATAAACATTCTTTAAGATGGCGAATGTCAGTGTCACGTTTAATATAAACAACAGTGTTATAAACATTCTTCCACTGTTGTCCAAGAATGTTTATAACACTGTTTATAAACACACACAGTGGAAGTTGCATGGCAAGTGCATTGTTAGCTTAAATTATATTGCCATTATTTAAGATGGCAAATCCCCTGTCAATCCAAACTCAACTCTCCTCTCCTCTCCTCTCACGGTTGCACCGAGAATAAATGAAATGAGGAAGTACAGGACGTCTATATACACGGATGATATTCCCATGTATGCAATAAACACCACTAGCAGCACTAGGTAGTATGTATCTTCATTTCATCATGCATTTGTTTCTTGTCTTGTGCATTTTTTTTGGGTTTAGTGTTCATACTTGTATTCGAGTACAGGGTTTGACATTTTGTTGTTCATTTTCAATTTTGTTTCCATTAAATTTTCCAATTATTTTAATTTATACACTACACCATCTTCAATTTCTATTTCATTTTGTCCGTTATACCATCTTTAATTTCTATAATACTTTTTAATTTTTATGTACACTTTATTCTCTTACCGTGGGATTCATCTAGAGAAGTAGCATTTTTTTTTTTTCAGAGAAGTAGCTTACCATGATATTTTTAAATTATTTTTAGGGTTAATTGTATCAGAGGTCCCAAAGTATAAGATTTTTTTTAAAGTTTAATTATATCAATAGTCCCTAATGTTTATCAATCATCGTACTTTAATTCTTAAAGTTTTAATTTTATCCCCAAAATTTAAACATTGAACTATATGGTCCTTAACAATGTAGTTCAAGAAGAAATGTTGTAGTAGTCTCTGGACAACAAAAAATTAGATGGTCCTTAACACTAACTTCTACCAAAAAAAAAAAAACAAAAAGAAACAAAAAATACATGTGCACGTCACATGCAACTCTTGAGAGATATTTTTGGTATTTATAGACAAAATAGACAACTATCCAAGTCACTTGTTTCCATTTGCTCATTTGGAAAGGAGTCGCACTATTTTTTGACACTTGGGTTTTGTCATATAGATTTGAAAAAAGGGATTAATAAGAAGAAAGAGAAATAGCTTGAAATAAATTATCTATTGGGAAGTGAGGTTTTGCAAAAATGAGTAAAACAACCTCAATGATAAACCAAAGCAAGCTTAGCTAGCTTTAAAAACAAAACAAAATAGAAACAAAAATTCATAAATTAGAAAAGAATCACAAACTTAAGTCGAATTTCATCCATCTTTTAGAGTCTCAAATCTCCGCTTAGCAAGCTTAGCTAGTTTTAAAAACAAAACAAAATAGAAATAAAAATTCATAAATTAGGAAAGAATCACAAACTTAAGTCGAATTTCATCCATCTTTTAGAGTCTCAAATCTCCGCTTTTCTTGTTTTAGGAAAAAAATCATAAATTAATAATAAATTATAAAAATTTTTGAATCTACTGCTAAAAGTTTTTTTAGAGTCCAGACTACATGTGTTTTTATATTAATTAGTTAAATCATAATTTTTTTTATAAAATTCATATAATTAAGGATGTTCCTTCTATTACAAGTACTATAGAGTTTTGACCATTGCAATACATATATATTAAAATTTAACAGATATATTATTTCATTTTGGATGATTTTTAAGCTCAACAATTTCAGTAAGCAAAGCATGATCAATACTCCAATTAAAATAATACTGACATTGACAATGTTTTTCTGGCGGTTGAATCAGTCCAAACTTGAGTTTGTATTAGAATAGTTGGAATAAATGTTTATTTTGTCTACTATTGTTTTTGAGTTCTAATTTATTCCCTCAATTTTATTTTCAAAATCTTAATACCCAATTTATTATGCATAATTTCTATTATAACAAAGGAAGATTAAGAAAATTTACGGAATAAATTTAAACAAATTTAGTGGTTTTCTTTTCCATTTGTTTTGATGAAAAATTGACAAAAAAAATTGATTGCATTGACGAATTAAATTAAGAAATGGAGGTAAATAAAAATAATTTCAGAAATTTTAAGATATGGAAAATGTTATTTACACTTAAAAATGTGTAGTTGATAATCACAACCATTGAATAAGTAGTAAGTTCTAATAAATTTTAAGATCCATAATTTTAAACTGAAATCATGTGATGAAAGCAAAATGGAGAATAAAAAACCAGTAACTAACCAATCCTTTAACATTCGCACCAACACAGAACCTGCATGCAAATTTTTTCAAAAATCGAAAGACCTTTTTTTATACTAAAAATTCGGTATGATTAAAATTAATTTACACACCAAAGGAGAGTTATTAACCTAATTAACTATAAAAAGAATGTATATATGATCGTGGTAAATATAAACAAATTGAGTTGACATAAAATTTTATTTTAGTTTATTGTTCTGAATTTATCTTATATAACATCATATGTTATCTTTTGATTTTTTCATGATTTTATTTTAACAATAGGCCCTACATTGCACGGTGTCTTACTAGGGTCTGTTTGAAGGGGTTTTGAAACCTGGGTTGGGGAATAAACCCCTCAAATCCATGTTTGAGAAATATAAATTTAGTCCAGACTTTGAAACATAGCCCGGTTTAGGCCCAATCATGAAACTTAAGTTCATGGGTTTCATGAAACCCATAGGAGGTGGGTTTTATACGTGAGTTAATGAGTTTAACATTTAAATGACATTTATACCCCTCATATATCCATACTTATGTTTGGATTAAATTGATTAAGGGGGCACAATAGTCATTTATATACAAATATATTATCATAATAGTCATATATTGATGTACATACCAAACATGAGTATGAACAAAATTAATAAATGTTGAACCCCATCTTTAGGTTTGAAAGAGTTTGGACTAGCCAATTCAAATCCCTCCTAAAAAACATACAAAACAGGCCTAAGTGACAATGCTAGAAGAATGTAGCCGAACCCCTACAAACATACGCCTGCATCTTTCCTTCCATAATTGCCAAAAAATGATAAGAGGCACACCTCTAATAAGACCATGGCTTAGTGACTGATTCTTGAATATCTTTGAGATTTTTAGGAACCTTGTCAGTGGATCCTCACCTGGTATAATTGGAAACCCGTAACTGAAGAAACAACAGTCCAAAATGTTTTAGCAAAATCAAAATGAATAAAAAGGTGGTCCACAATTTCTGAATGTTTGTAACAAAGAACACATCTACTTGCCAAAGATATTCCCAATTTCATATATCTGGAGTCCATAGGCAGAGCATCCTTTAGGATTTTCCAGTAGAGCACTTGGGGTAATATGTTGCTGCCATATTGTTGAAGCTGTTTCATTTACTTGTCCATGCTCCCTAACCCAAGCCCATGCTAATTTCACATAAAAACAACCAGAGTTAGAACAATTTTAGTTACGATGCTTTTGGGATGGCCTTTCTGTAGTTGTGCACATATTAGTTGCTGCCCACACAAAAATTAGTCGGACATCTTAAACCGGTTAGATGGTCTTAGAGAATTGTTTTCTTTACTCTCCGATGAAACTGAAGAATTGATGACTTGTGTGACACACAAAATTAGGTGGGTCTATTTAAGCTGTTGTCGTCCTAAGGACATGACAACAAGTGGCCTAGATGGTTGTCTTGTTGCTTTGTGTAGTACCTGCTGATCACAGGAAGATAAATGGCAGAATAAGCACTATATTGTTATGGAAATATAATCTTTACCCTGCTCTCCACCTTTTGTGAACTTGTGATTTCAGCCAGTGAGGTTTCAATGATAGGCCTATTGACCCCTTGACCTAAGAGACTACAATATCAAAAATCGAACTGATCTTGCAGTATTTGTATTTTAAATAATAATTTAGTTTTTTTAATTATGCAATATAAATTAAAATGAAGAGAGAGAGAGAGAGAGAGAGACAAGTGTGGATTGATGAGATTGTTTGACATTAAAGAGAGTAATGATTGAGTTGTTTAGCATTACAATCGTGCAAAAAAATTAATATTTTGGGAGAGGAAAAAAATTTGAAATAAACTTTATACCATTGAATTAAAATAGATGAAAATTTATAGTTGTACTTTTATACGTTGAGAATTCAATTTTCTAAGATAAATTTGTGAAGTTTTTAAATGTTTAAATTTTTAATATTTTTGAATCATATTTTGATAGTAAGCACTAACAGGATTGTTAATTATGAACTCTTCTTCTTTGGCCGTTTATCAACTTGTATTGATCCATGATTCCATAATGGTAACAATGCACCTGTCTTTGGATGCATGGTGTAAAATGAGGTTTTTTTGACCGAACAGAATTGCGAGTCAGTCAAACGTCAGATCTAGAGCGACGATAAATACTCATCTGTTCAAAGAATATGATGTAGATTAAGGTCCCCAAATTAATCTCTTTAAACACGATAACACTGCAAGTCATTTGTCTGTCCCAAACTCCGTTACAGGTACTGTGTTGTGTACAGATTTTTACCTCCAAAAATGCAAAAGACCAGTCAATCAACAAGAGTACAATAGGGTCAAAATTGTTAGGAGGTACATGATTCTAATTGAATTAGAATTCTTTTTCCGACTAGTAGCAACCATGAGACCGACCAACCATTAGAATTCTTTAAGAATCATATGTTCCTATTTGGAGAAAAAGGTCAAACATCAAATTCTTCCGGAAAAAAAACTTCATCCCTAGTTGGACCCTTCCGGAGCTTGTTTTGGAGCTCCAACTTCTTGGGCAGAACAAGTTCAATTCCATGACCTGAGAGGGAAAAATATCTTTCCAGCACCATCAGTAACTCAAAAAAAGGGGCAAAAAAAAGTGACAAACATGTCAATCTATTGGGTACATTCTCCTATTTCTGCTTCTGTCTGCATTCTGTGATAAGTGATGAAGCAGGGGATCTATAGGGGTCCATAAGCACAAAAAAAGGGGGAAAAAACAGTGAGATTAGCACTTCTCTTTAAGTAGCAAAAAACTGAAAACTAAACAAATAAATAAATACATTGAAAACACAAAAAAAATAAAAAATAATACATTGATAAATGGAACACAATGCATACCATAGCGGCATAGGCATCAATGCTGCCTTGCTGAGCAGACTTACTGAGACTACTGAAAGGATTTGAGATGACTGCTTTAACAAAATTTATAAGTCCCACCACCACGTCCATCGCCCCACCACTGTCATTGCCCCCATCACCCTCACAACTAGCACCGCCACTACCCCACCACTACCTCTGCCCTAACAACCACCACCACCACTACCCTCACAGCCCCACTACCTTACTGCCTCATCACCTCATTACCTTACCAACTCACCATCATCATCCCCGTTACCACCACCCCCACCACCACCACCAATATCACCATCGCTGCCACACTCTACCACCACCACTCCCACCGCCCCACAAACATCACTACCACCATTACCACCACTATCGTCACCACCACCCCACCACCTCCACCCCTACCATTGGCACTACCCCACCTCCACCCCGATTGCCCCACCACAATCACCATCATCGTCACCCATCATCGATTGTACCACTGTCGTCTACCTTCACCACCCACCATCATTGTCATCTCATTTTCCTATTTATTATCAATACCACCAGCATCACACTACCACCGTCACCCACCATCAGCGCCCACCACCACCATTGTTGTCCACCGCCACCCACTACAACAACTCACCACCACCTGTTGTCGCCCATTTATTTTGAAACTTACACATACACCAAATTCCAAATTGAAGACTGAAAATCCCATCTTTAAAATGGGCATTTAGGAGATAGTCTTTTGGTGAAAGTCCATCTCGAATCAAATCTCTCATGAAACAGACCAATTTTTTTCAAAACGGACTTCTATGACCCCAAAAGTCCATTTGATCAATGCCAAACACACTCTTTCTTTTTTTTTTGCTAAGACAAAACAAATTTAATAACTGGAAAAAAACAACAGAACAAGGATCAATCAAAACAAAAGTGAACAAAGTTGTCCAACCTAATTATTAGTACAATATAAAGAAAACAAAAGACGAGACAATTGAATCATGATTAGTTCTCGAGTCTTGAGAGTATATCTCGGGATATTTTTGGACAATATTGTAAATCTAATTTTTTGGTAAACAAGACAATTGGTAAAAAACAAGACGAAGCTAATCAGCTCAAAAGCAAGTACAAGAACGATTTAGGAGCGACGAGTCTAATAAAAACACTTCAAACTGAATGATTGCAACACCATGAGGATGAGCGGAGAGGATTACACTCATGGCGATGGATTTGGCTGCGCTGCCATGTTGCCTTGGGTGAACCAATCCCGAGTATCTCGAATGAAGGTAAACCGATCGGTTGCTCTGTCATAGAGCCAACAAAATCCATGCTTTAGTTTATTCCATCCTATTATTATTAGCAGAAATGGCATTACACCAAAACTCAGGAACCCGAGGCAGCGTGGGAGGGGGACCGATAGTAATGAGATAGAAGAAAGAGCTCCAGAGATGAAAATAACATGGTCTATGATTTGCAAGTATTTTGCAACACAGATTTTATTTTGTTTCCTTATTCCCAATGCAAGTCCGTAGATGAGTGACGCTATAACAAAGCACCACATGTTTATCGGGCGTGCCTCAAATGGATCCTCATTTTTGGCTCGATACTTCGTGGCGACGATGACAAATAGTAATGGCACCAGATATTTGCAGAGCTCATGACTTGGAAGAGATGATTCGAACTTGCTTCCACTATAAAAAAAAATAAAATGTAGTAGTTTTAGAATACAACTTTGGTCAAAAAAAAAGTGCAGGACCTCATTTGAATTGTCCAAATAAATTAAAAAAGTCTTCCAATGTTGGCTTATGACTAGACTCAAACATCCAAAAGTCGCTTATACTCTTGAAGCAAATGGTTGCCTAACTTATGAATGTATTTTTATTTATACTAATACTAGCCGTGCAAAACGTGTGTTGCAAGGGAAAGTTTTTTGTAAACAAATTGATAAATTTTGAAAAAATTGAAGGGGTATAACACATACAGATAAAGAGACAAAATGCATATATTGGTTTTTGGACATTTGGAATAACACTGCATTGATAGAGTTGTCAACGCGTTTTTTAAATATTTTACTAAAAAAATAATGTTCTCTTTATCAATTGAGCAAAGTTGACGTGGTTATTGTAATTTTTTGCAAAAATAGGGAAATTTACATGATTTATTGGAGGGTAATTTGGTTATTTAAACATAGAAAGATGCAATGCTAGTATGGATATTTTCAGAATGTAACGTTCGACTACAAATGTATATAAACAAATCATAATTTTGTATCTTGCCACATAAATCAAGAGCATTCCTCTCAATCTTTGGCAAACAAGCATGGAGGATGCCGTCTTAAACTCATCTACAACCCAGTTAAAGGACATACATACATGATTATCTTGGTGATTAGCTTCAGGATGTGAAAATAACACTCATTTTTTGGGGTCCCCGAAAAAAAGGCACCTAGGAAGAGGAGGAGGAAAGCTCCACTACTCTTGTCTTTTGCTGACAATCTTTTGAGAACTCACTTAGCTACCGAACCGTAGCATGTTTTTAAGTAACTTTTTGAAGAGAAAAACAATTTCATTATAATATTTTGGGCAAAAAACACAGACACCCCCTGAGGTTTAACAATATTACACAAACACTCCTTGACTTTTCAAAATTGACCCAGACATCCTTGCCATTTGAATTTTGTTTCACATAGACCCCCTCCGTCTAAATCCGTTAAGAAAATTAACGGAAATGCATGATGTCAGCAACCTATTTTGTTTATTTTCAATATTACTCTCTAGTAATTTTAATTCAAAAATAAAGACAATATTCTTTTTGAATTAAAATTACTAGAGAGTAATATTAGAATAACCACGTCAACCTTTGCTCAATTGATAAAGAGAACATTATTTTTTTAGTAAAATATTTAAAAAATGCATTGACAACTCTAGTAATGCAGTATTATTCCGAATGCCCTCCGACCAAAACTACTGCCCAACACGTCACCACTGTTCGTTAGTCAGAGTTAACTTGCCTCGCCTTTATTGATGTAAATGAGGAATTAAAGTCCTCACCTGAGTCACGGTTTTCACTTTATTTATGTGGCTAGATATAAAAATTTGTGATATTAATATTTCTGATCTCTGCCTAAGCTTCTTCTGGATGGAATTGCGGATATGAGCCTGATTTTTCATGTAAATTTTCAGAAGCTCAGATGTAGTTTTTGTGTTGTTCTTGAGCATTGTATCTATATATGTGTCCAGAGCTGATGTAGTTTTTGGGTTTTGACCAATGTTCATTACTTTACTTAATTATCTTATTCCCAGAAAAGATTGGATGTTGAGCTCGTCGATGCCTCCTCAGTGGAGGATCTGTGTTGGTTGAGGTGCTACTACCTGGGGATGTCATTTTGAGATCCTATTTCTCCGCAGCTAAATCACCAGCATATCATCTTAACTGGGGTGTAGCTTACATGAACATGTCCTGTTCCATTACTTGTTCCCAAATAGTTGAAATTGCACTTTATTTATGTGCCTGCATAAATATATATGATACATTTGTAGTCATATTCTACATTTTGAAAATAATTTTCATCAATTCAACTTCCTTATTAAAAGATTCATTAACTCAACATTAGTCAAATCTAATTGGTTTTGGGGACTGAAAACTCTATTTTTCTGTCTATCGAAAGCCCAGTGTATAAAGTAAACCTGTTTGGAGTTTTTATTTACGTTTAATTATTGGTTTTCAAAAGAGGCCCTGCATCTTCTTTTCTCAAAATTGTAGGCTAAAACAATTTGAATTCATTCTTGTCACAGTGGAAACATGCAAAATTCCAAATGGTCTCCTCCAAGCCACGAGATCTGGTGCCATTGCTACTTGCCCTCGTCGCCATCAAGTGTCAAGCCAAAAGTGAGGATCCATTTGAAACTCGACCTATAAACATCTGGTGTTTTGGTCTAGCCAAATGCATCTACTGCCTTGCCATTGGAATAATGAATCAAATGCAAACTCGTGTTGCAAAATACTATCAAATCTTTGACCATGTTGTTCTCGTCTCTGGAACTCTTTCTTCGGTCTCATTGGCATCTATTCTCTTCCCTCGCTTCCCTAGACAACTCATTTTTGTTGTATTAATAGTACTTGCACGGAATATGATTAAACGTGTATATTATTGGGTCTACAATGGAGTAACCAAGGTGATTACCCTCATTCCCACCATCAAAAATTGGTTCGCTCGACATGACACTGACGCGATAGAGCAGCCAGATCCATCTCCACCAGTATAATCCTCTCTGGGTTGCTTGTTGTGTGTGCAGCCACAGTAGCCTGATATATCATTTTGTGAAGCATTTGATTACAGTTACCACTTCTGTTACTTTGCATTGTTGTTCCTCTATTTTCAAATTATAAATAAAATTTTGTTCATTTGCGTGTTACATCATTCAATCTCTATTTGGTTCATGTGACATTTATCTAGTAATTTTATCTCAGAATGTTCAACCCCAAACCCCCTTATTTAACCTGCTAAGCCCAAAAAAACAAAGGGTAAATTTGTTTAACATGACCCAAACTTGTCCACAAAAGGTGAATGGAAAGATTTAAGATGCATATATTGGTAGTGTAAAAGGTCAGAATTCTTTTTTTTTTTTCTTTTCTTGGAGAGAGACTTGAAACTTTGACCTCAGGAAGCCAAAATCTTTACAAGACAAAGAATACTATTGAACCAAAGCCCAGTTGGTCAAAAAGCCATTCCTAGTTTTCAAGAAACTCAAAGTAACGGGTTAAACAGGACCTCTGACAATTGGGGTGTCACAGCTGCCCTCTATTGTCAACAACAACAACTCCATTCTGCACAATTGTCCAGGGTGGATTGCATAATCGACAATTGCTAAAGAACATGAACACTCGTCTTTATAGTCATACAGACCACAATGAGACTACCACCCATGCATTTCATACAAATTCGTTTCAAAGGAAGGCGTTGTGATGACTGTTGTTTGATTCATTTGCAATCTTTGTACAATAAACAGGGCTAGCGTGCTCTTTCGGTGATATTGTATCATTGTTGTTGCACTAAGAAGATGCTACGACAAAGAGCCTTCATATGTATGTGTAAACAAATTTGGGCTCATGTTTGTGTGACTGTTTGTATGTGTTCCTGTGCATTGGCTTGCTTTTGTTGATAAAGAACAAGAAGAGAAAGCCCTTTGTACCTTACTAGTAAAGACCTAAATGTCCTTCCTTATTGAAAACCAAAACACTTGGGATGAATCAAATCTTATTCTTTAGTGGTTAGTGTTGACGAACAACAATTCTGCTGCGGAGTGAGTGGGTAAAGTCGATTGCATTCAATTTCTCTTGAGGAGTTAAACAAAAGCCTAGATAGTCCGCTAACATCCAAACTTCACACTAGAACAAAAGTCATCTTCAGAACTCATTATCCCTATGCCAACAAAAAATGATTTGGGCCCATTGTTGATTCTGCATCAAATGGAAGCAAAGGTAAACAAAACCCTTACAATTTTTCTTTGATATTAGAGCATTTTCCTTAATCTTTTTTTTCAATGTTCAGAATAAGATTAAAGGCCGGAGATCTATCATTGAAATTGAGTAAAAATTCTAGCTAAATAGTTGTGTGAGGTTCAGTGACTGAAAGCTTTAGGACTTTATTCTTTTAGTTTCAAGAGTGGTAATTTCTTTTGATCATTCTTTATCGATGTCTTATTTGTTTTGTTTTGTTTTGTTTTGATCCACTGGCTTGGTGTTTTTCTGCAAGTAAATTAAGTTGTTTGGAATAATTGGTGGATTCTTCTTTCTATTAGTAGCGTGGCGTTGTTTGTGCACCTTGATGATGCACAAAAATGGTTTTGCACACCATCTGTCAAGTGTAGATAATAAATGCAGTGAAATCGATGAAAGAATTAAAGAAGACACAATTTATAGTGGTTCGGTCAATTCGACCTATGTCCACTCTTCAATGGCTTCAGTTGCCGGGTATTTTATTAATTCAGAGGTATAGAGAATAGAGATACAAGTTTTGAGAGAATGGAGAATCAAAGGAGTGGTCTCCGGTCGTCGATCTGTCCTCTGTAAGTGTTTGTGGGGCGTGACCTTCTTCTCTTGTCTCCTACAGATTGGGGCTACTTTATAGCAGCTAAGAGATCATTCTTGTGGAGATCATGACTTATCCTCAAGGCTACTTTATCGCAGCTAAGAGATCATTCTTGTGGAGATCATGACTTATCCTCAA
>CAUOFW020003347.1:452558-510770 GCA_963454935.2 Ilex paraguariensis | reverse complement strand
CTTGTTTTTACTTATCGCATCCCTCCGACCGTGTTGTGCCATCGGGCTGAGTTGGGCGAGTTTGCTTGCGATGACTCTTCCGGGGATATTGTTGCCTACGAGGAGATGCTTGAGGCTGGGTTAAGATTTCCCATGTCCTCCCCCATTTGTCGTGTTTTGCATTACTTTTCCTTGACTCCGGGGCGACTAGCGCCCAACGGTTGGAGAGTCCTGCTCGGTTTTCTTGCCTTATGGAGAAAGGTGCACCACGAGGATGCTTCCCCTATGGAGTTTCATGCAGCATATAATTTGAGCGAAACCCCTACACCAAATAGGGGATGGTATTATTTTACCGCGCGGAGTGGTACAGTGCTTACAGGAATGCGCTCTAATTGCGGCGGCTGGAAATCTTGTTTCTTCTTTATTGGTGGAGAATGGGCTTCAGAAGCCGACAGAGTTTCGGTGCCAACACATTGGGGTGCTGCTAAAAAACCCGGTATGCTGCACACCTCTTCTTTTTCCCTTTTTTTTTTTTGCGTGTGTGCTCACTTTTTCCATGCAGATATACCTGTGCTTTCCCGGGACCAGGAGTAGAAATTGGAGGCTGTCAAAGCTTTCCCTTGTAAAGATTTGGGAGTTCTCCTGCCCAAGTATACTAGAGCTGTTGCTCCATCTCAGAAATCTGGCGGCTCCTCTTCGAAGAAAAGGGGTGAGCTAGTTTCTTTTCTTTTTTTTTTTTTTATCTAACCCTTCTCTACTCTTGCAGCAAGTAAGAGGGTGGTGGTGTCCCGTTTTTCTAGCAGGAGCCCTCCTTCTTCCAAAGTGACAAGGACGGATGATGCCCCCCATGTGGCTTCCACGGTGGCTCCTTCTCAACTGGCAACTTCTCTAACTGCTGCTCCAGAATCTTCCTTGCTGGGCACATCTGTTCCACCTTTATCCTCTCCTCGTGCTACNGTCCTGGACAGCCCAGGTGCGCTGGGCAACAGCCTAGCTGCTGCTTCTGCTGTCCCGAACAGCTTCAGATCTGCTGCGCTGGGCGGCTTTGGAACACTGTNCCATGTGGCTTCCACGGTGGCTCCTTCTCAACTGGCAACTTCTCTAACTGCTGCTCCAGAATCTTCCTTGCTGGGCACATCTGTTCCACCTTTATCCTCTCCTCGTGCTACCCCTCCTTTGTCTCCTCCTTGTTCAGGAACTTCTACCCAAGTGCCGATTTGGGTTGGTTCTATGATGGGGAGACCGGCAGCTATCAGGGCAAGGCTTGGGAGGTTTGTGTTTGGGCCAGAAGTTTCTGAGCTTAGCGCTTCAGGCACTGACAATATCGTTAACACGTATTTGGATGGTCTGGCTCAGGTAAGGGTCTGCTATTTCCCTTTCTCCAGTCGTTTCCTGTGTTTTTGACTCCTTTTTTTTTTAGGTTTCGACTTCCTCCATCTGCTTGCTTTCGAGGGCCTATAATCAAGACAAGCTGAAGCTGGATCTTAGCCTTGTGCAGAGGGAGCTTATTACCGCTCAGGAGAGGATTGTCGAGCTTGATTCTGAGCTTTTGGTGACCCGTGAGAGGGACGTGCTCCGGGAGGGTGAGCTTGTGGCAGCACATGAAAGGTTTTCTAATTTAGAGTCTGAGCTTCTGGCGGCCCGCGAGAGGGACGCGCTCAGGGATGGTGAGCTTGCTGCAGCCCATGAGAGGGCCACTAAGCTAGAGGCTGAGCTTTTGGCAGTCCACGAGAGGAGCGCGCTCAGGGATGGTGAGCTTGTTGCAGCCTATGAGAGGGCCACTAAGCTAGAGGCTGAGCTTTTGGCAGTCCGCGAGAGGAGCACGCTCAGAGAGGCTGAGCTTGTAGAGGCCCATGGGAGGGCCATGCTCAGAGAGGCAGCTGTTGCAGAGGCAAAGCTGACGGCTGCTAGGGAGAGAGTTTCCCGTGCTGAGGAAGACTTGGAGAACGGTCTTGCAGATGCTTTTATTGATGGTTTCGAGGATCTCCGAGGGAAAGTTTCTACCGCTTTCCCTAATATTGACTTCTCACCTTTCGTGCCCACTGACGACAGTGATGAGGGGGGATCTGATGCTGTTGATGACAATGAGGAGGAGGTGGGGGACGACCATGAGAGCAGTTAGAGTGTTTAGGACTTTTGATTTTTTTTTTTTTTTTTAAAAGGCGGTATCTGGCCTTATTTTTGTACCGATACTCCTTTGAAATGAAATACAGAAAATCTTTTTGGAGTAAATGGCATAGAAAATTTTATTAATTTATTGCTTATAAAAAGCGATATTGGGTAATAATTCCCAAAAAAAATACATTGAAATCTTGGGTAACACCCCTAAAAATCAAATCAAGTCCCAACTTCTACTGCTTTGATGCTCTCAAGGTGTCATTGGTAATACCTTTTCAAATGCTCTGCATTCCATGGATGGAGTAAAACTTTTCCCTCAGAATCTTGGATTTTGTAGGTGCCTGGTCTCACTACTTCTGTTACGCGGTAGGGCCCTTCCCAATTTGGTCCCAGCTTCCCTTCGCGTGCATCTTTTGTAGCGAGGATTACTTTTTTGAGGACCAAATCCCCAGGTTGGAAAGAACGGGGCTTCACCCTCGAATTGTAGTACCTTGTCATGCGCCGTTTATACTCCGCGTTGCGGACTACAGCCATCTCCCTTGCTTCCTCCACCAAGTCGAGGTTGCTACGGAGTCCTTCCTCGTTGGTGATGGGATCGTGGTGCTGGACCCTTAGGGAGTGTACCCCTATTTCCACAGGGATGACCGCCTCGGTTCCGAAGGCGAGGGAAAAAGGAGTCTCCCCAGTAGGGGTTCTTGGTGTGGTTCGATAAGCCCACAGTACACCTGGCAGCTCCTCTACCCAAAGGCCCTTTGCTTTTTCGAGCCTTGTCTTTAAATTGCGTAGCACGGTTCTTACCATGACCTCTGCTTGTCCATTTGCTTGTGGATGTGCCGGGCTGGAGTGAGGTTGTTTTATTTGAAGGTCAGAACAGAAAGAGTTCAGCAGCTTGTTGTCAAACTGCTTGGCGTTGTCGCTGACAATGGCATGGGGAATCCCGAAGCGACAGACCAAGTTTTTCCAGATAAAATCTTTGACCTTTGCGTCTGTGATTTTTGCTAAAGGTTCTGCCTCTGACCACTTGGTGAAATAGTCGACTGCCACCACCACGAACTTGCACTGCCCTTTGCTGAGAGGCAAGGGGCCTAGGATATCGATGCCCCACTTGGAGAAAGGCCATGGGCTTGAAATGGTTGTTAGCTCCTCAGGTGGTTGCCTTGGCACAGTCGCAAAACGTTAGCACTTGTCGCATTTTTTGGAGAACTCCTGGGCGTCCCTTATCATGGTAGGCCAGAAGTAGCCTTGTCTGAGCGCCTTCTGGGCAAGGGAACGCCCTCCAGAGTGATTCTCACAGATTCCTTTGTGGATTTCTCGCAAGGCATAGTGAGCTTCTTCAGGTGANGGGCCATGCTCAGAGAGGCAACTGTTGCAGAGGCAAAGTTGACGGCTGCTAGGGAGAGAGTTTCCCGCGCCGAGGAAGACTTGGAGAATAGTCTTGCAGATGCTTTTATTGATGGTTTTGAGGATCTTCGAGGGAAGGTTTCTACTGCTTTCCCTAATATTGACTTCTCACCTTTTGTGCCCACTGACGACAGTGATGAGGGGGGATCTGATGCTGTTGGTGACAATGAGGAGAAGGTGGGGGACGACCATGAGAGTAGTTAGAGTGTTTAGGACTTTTGATTTTTTTTTTTTTTTTAAAAGACGGTATCTGCCCTTATTTTTGTACCGATACTCCTTTGAAATGAAATACAGAAAATCTTTTTGGAGTAAATGGCATAGAAAATTTTATTAATTTATTGCTTATAAAAGGCGATATTGGGTAATAATTCCCCAAAAAAAAATACATTGAAATCTTGGGTAACACCCCTAAAAATCAAATCAAGTCCCAACTTCTACTGCTTTGATGCTCTCAAGGTGTCATTGGTAATACCTTTTCAAGTGCTCTGCATTCCATGGATGGAGTAAAACTTTTCCCTCAGAATCTTGGATTTTGTAGGTGCCTGGTCTCACTACTTCTGTTACGCGGTAGGGCCCTTCCCAATTTGGTCCCAACTTCCCTTCGCGTGCATCTTTTGTAGCGAGGATTACTTTTTTGAGGACCAAATCCCCAGGTTGGAAAGAACGGGGCTTCACCCTCGAATTGTAGTACCTTGTCATGCGCCGTTTATACTCCGCGTTGCGGACTACAGCCATCTCCCTTGCTTCCTCCACCAAGTCGAGGTTGCTACGGAGTCCTTCCTCGTTGGTGATGGGATCGTGGTGCTGGACCCTTAGGGAGTGTACCCCTATTTCCACAGGGATGACCGCCTCGGTTCCGAAGGCGAGGGAAAAAGGAGTCTCCCCAGTAGGGGTTCTTGGTGTGGTTCGATAAGCCCACAGTACACCTGGCAGCTCCTCTACCCAAAGGCCCTTTGCTTTTTCGAGCCTTGTCTTTAAATTGCGTAGCACGGTTCTTACCATGACCTCTGCTTGTCCATTTGCTTGTGGATGTGCCGGGCTGGAGTGAGGTTGTTTTATTTGAAGGTCAGAACAGAAAGAGTTCAGCAGCTTGTTGTCAAACTGCTTGGCGTTGTCGCTGACAATGGCATGGGGAATCCCGAAGCGACAGACCAAGTTTTTCCAGATAAAATCTTTGACCTTTGCGTCTGTGATTTTTGCTAAAGGTTCTGCTTCTGACCACTTGGTGAAGTAGTCGACTGCCACCACCACGAACTTGCACTGCCCTTTACTGAGAGGCAAGGGGCCTAGGATATCGATGCCCCACTTAGAGAAAGGCCATGGGCTTGAAATGGTTGTTAGCTCCTCGGGTGGTTGCCTTGGCACAGTGGCAAAGCGTTGGCACTTGTCGCACTTTTTGGAGAACTCCTGAGCGTCCCTCATCATGGTAGGCCAGAAGTAGCCCTGTCTGAGCGCCTTGTGGGCAAGGGAACGCCCTCCAGAGTGATTCCCGCAGATCCCTTCGTGGATTTCTCGAAGGGCATAGTGGGCTTCTTCAGGTGAAAGACATCGTAACCATGGTAAGGAATAACCTCTCTTGTATAGAGTGTCCTGCAAGATGGCAAACTTGGAGGCCCTTATCCTTAGCTTCCTGGCCTCTAGGGGATCATCTGGCTGCACACCCTCTTGGAGGTATGCCTTGATTTGGGTCATCCAGTCTGATTCGGTGGATACACAGTCAACATTAGTGGCCTCCATGTCCATCCTGCTGGGCTCGCACTGGTGACCAATTAGTACTGGTTCCCCTGATGAGGCTTCCATGGATGAAGCGAGCTTTGCGAGTGCGTCGGCAGCCATATTATCCTCTCTGGGGATGTGGTTTATCTGGAAGTAGTGGAATTTTGTGATCATGTTTCTAGCCATGCTGAGATATTCTTGCATTTTGGCTCCTTTGGCTTCGAACTCGCCCCTCACTTGATTGACTATCAGCTGAGAGTCACTGTAGGTGGCAAGGTGTTGAACCTCCATTTCCATCGCTAACCTTAATCCAGAAAGGAGGGCTTCGTATTCCGCCTCATTATTGGAAGCATAAAAGTGGAGCTTCATCGCATATCTGAGAGTGGTGCCATCTGGGCTGATCAAGATTAAGCCCGCTCATCCTCTTTCACTAGTCGAGGAGCCATCTACATAGAGTTTCCAAAGCAGATGAGTGGAGAATTTGAAATTTGAAGTGGAAGACCGGGAAAGTGCAGCCTGTGATGCCTGAGCATCCGGAGGTGAAGCCTGTGGTGCCTAGGCATCCAGAGGTGCAGCCTGTGGTGCCTGGGCATCCAGAGGTGCAACCTGTGGTGCAGGAGCTAGAGGTGCAGCTTGTGGTGCCTGGGCATCCGGAGGTGCTGCTGTGGTGTCTGGGCATCCAGAGGTGTAGCCTGTGGTGCAGGAGCTAGAGGTGCAGCCCAGGATGCCTGGTCAATAGGAAAAGTTGTTTGGGCTCCTAGGGAGGAGACTTGGGCGCCTGCTTGAGGGTCTTTGTTAGGCTTCTTGATGTCTCCGTTGGGCATTTGGGGATCCTCATCGTTCCCATCTTCTATTGGTGTGAGTTCAGCTACGAAATCTGCTAGGGCTTGTGTTTTGTTGGCCGTCCTAGGTTGGTACTGAATGTCAAATTCCCCGAGTTCTACTGCTCATTTAAGAAGTCTGCCAGATACGTCCTGCTTTCCCAAGATTCTTTTAAGAGGTTGGTCGGTGATGACCACCATACGATGGCCCTGGAAGTAGTGTCGCAGCCGTCTCGCTGTCGTGACCAGAGCGAGTGCCAGTTTTTTTAGTGCTGAATATCTGACCTCTGCCCCCCGGTATGCCCTGCTCACGTAATAAACTGGTTTCTGCACTCCATTATTGTTTCTAACGAGCACTGAGCTTACCGCTGATGGGGAAGCAGAAAGGTATAGATGGAGAGTTTCTCCAGGGGTAGCATGTGACAGGAGAGGAGGTGCTGCTAGGTAGGCTTTGAGCCTTTGAAAAGCCTCCTCTGACTCAGGTTTCCACTCAAAGGCTTTTCAGAGAGTTTTGAAAAAAGGGAGACATTTGTCTGCAAATTTGGAGACAAACCTATTTAATGCTACGATTCTTCCATTGAGGCGCTGGAGCTCCTTGGTTGAGGAGGGTGACTTCATGTCAAGAATGGCCTTGATCTTGTCAGGGTTCGCCTCAATTCCCCTCTGATTGACCATAAAGCCCAGGAATTTACCAGACCCCACACCAAAGGCGCACTTCTCAGGGTTGAGCTTCATGTGATAGGACCTCAGGACGTTGAAAGTTTTTTGGAGGTGATCGATGTGGTCTACTGCTTCAAGACTCTTTACCAGCATGTCATCCACGTACACCTCCATTGTTTGCCCGATCTGAGACGGAAAAATCTTGTTCACAAGCCGTTGGTAGGTTGCCCCAGCGTTCTTTAGCCCAAAGGGCATGACCCTGTAGCAGTATGTCCCCTTTGGCGTGATGAATGATGTCTTCTCTTGGTCTGGGGGATGCATGCTAATCTGGTTGTACCCCGAGTATGCATCCAGGAAAGTGAGCAACTCATGTCCAGCGGTGGCGTCGATGAGGAGGTCAATCCGCGGCAGTGGATAACTATCTTTTGGGCATGCCTTGTTTAGTTCTGTGAAGTCGACACAGTGGCGCCACTTCCCATTAGCCTTAGTAACCATTACTACGTTGGAGAGCCACTCCGGATACGCCACTTCCCTGACTGCCCCGTTATCAATCAGTTTTTTAACCTCCTTGTCCATGGCTTGGGCCCTTTCAGTGGAGGTTCNCACTCCGGATACGCCACTTCCCTAACTGCCCCGTTATCAATCAGCTTTCTAACCTCCTTGTCCATGGCTTGGGCCCTTTCAGTGGAGGCTCCCCTTAACTTTTGGTGTACAGGCTTATACAGTGGATCGACATTGAGGCGGTGGGTAGCTACTTCCGGGTCGATGCCCTCAAGGTCCTTATGCGACCAAGCAAAGATGTCCATATTACGCTTCAAAAAATCAATCAACAGGGGAGCCAGCTCTTTAGAAAGTGAAGAGCCAATGCAAATTCTTCTGTCTGGGTGCTCTTTTTCTAAAACCACAGGGATGAGTTCCTCGACTGGTTCTCCTCTTTCTGTTGCGGAGTCATCCCTTGGGTCAAGGACCTCAACCTGCAATGCTTCTTGGGGCTTCCTAGCCTTCATAGAGGATACATAGCACTCTCTGGCTGTTATTTGGTCCCCTTTAACCTCTCCGACTCCATTTAAGGTTGGAAAGCGGAGAACGAGATGGTAGGTAGAGGGCACAACTCTTAATGCGTTAAGAGCTGGTCGCCCTAATATGATGTTGTAGGCTGACGGGCATTCTATTACCAGGAAATTGACCATGACTGTGGAGCTTCGGGGTGTTACTCCGGCGGTGACGGGAAGTGTGATGGATCCAAGGGGATACACTTTTTCCCCTGAGAATCCAATGAGGGGTGACCTGATTGGCTGTAGCCTCTCCCTGCCCAGGTTGAGCTTGTCATAGGCCTCTGCAAATAGGATATCTGCAGAGCTGCCACTATCTACCAGGATCCTGTGCACATGAAAGTTGGCCACCGTCATGGTGAGCACCAAGGGGTCATCATGGGGGTGTTGGATTTCCTCCAGGTCCTTGTTTGAAAAAGATATGATCTCGTCGCTTTCCTGCTTCGGCACCTTAGATGGGCGCATCTCGTAGACATGTCTTGCCTTCCTGGCATGAGCCTTCATTGCGGAAAGTGATTCTCCTCCACCTGCTAGTCCCCCTGAGATAGTGTGGATTTCCCCCACAGGCTGCTGATCTTCCTGGTTGTGAGGTTGTGGTACTCGTTCCCTTCCAGCAACGTACTGACGTAAGTGACCACGCTGGATGAGCTCCTCAATTTGCCTCTTGAGGTCGTAGCAATCGTCGGTGTCATGCCCGTGGTCACGATGGAAGCGGCAATACTTGTTAGGATTTCTGCGATTTGGAGGAGACTTCATTTTTCCAGGCCACTTTATCGCGGGGTCATCCTGGATCTGGAATAGGATGTGTTCCACGGAAGCATTGAGGGGAGTGAAAGGTTGACGGTTCCTCTGAGGAGCAGGACCTAGCCGGTCCTTGACAGGGACTTTCTCTGTCCTGCCATGTTTGTTGCTGGTCCCCTTCTTATCGTCCCTCTCCCTTTCCTTCCTTTTATCCCCTGCTCTGGAAGACTCACCCAGCCTGGCCCTTGTGATGTCTTCTGCATTTATGTACTTTTGGGCCTTGGCTAGCAGCTCTGGCATGCTCTTCGGTGGACGCTTCAGAACTGAGAAAAGGAAGCTTGATGAACAGAGGCCATCCAAGAAGGCGGTTATCGTCACCTTGTCGTTGGGTTCATCAACTTGGAGTACCTCCTCGTTAAAACAAGTGAGGTAACTCCTCAGGCTCTCCTCGCGGTCCTGCTTTATACTAAGCAGGTGCGTAACTGGCTTCTGGTGGCGACGCCCTCCTATGAAGTGTGAGACGAATGATCTGCTAAGCTCGGCGAAAGAGGCAATAGAGGCTGGGGAGAGCTTAGCAAACCACTGTCGGGCAGACCCCTTTAATGTGGTTGGGAATGCCCTGCACATGATTTCGTCTGGTACGTTGTGCAATTGCATCAAGGTCTTGTAAGTGTCGAGGTGGTCCAGTGGATCCTTTGTTCCATCAAAGGTCTCCACAGATGGCATTTTGAACTTTTGAGGGAGGGGGTAGTTTGCTACATCAGGTTTGAAAGGCGTATCAATACGCCTTACCAGGTGGTCAACAGTCTCGGGTCCCTGTGCCTTCATGACGTTGAAGACATCACCGAGTTAATTCTGTACCTCCTTTATCTTTTCGTCCCAATGATTGGGGGCTCCTCTGGAATGATCATGGAAGTGACTTCCATGCTCCATGCTTTGGTTTTCACCCTCATCCTCCTGGAGATAAGGGTCATTTCCCTGAGAAGCAAGGGGAGGGGGAGGTGCAGCTCCCTCATGTTGGGCTTCCCGAAGTAGGGTGCCCAATGGGGCGCCCGGGCGTGGAGCAACAGGGCGTGGTGCTCCTTGATGTCCAGGATATGGAGCTCCTTGGGGTGCTCCATGTTGTGCACCTCCATGTTGTGCACCTCCGTGTGGTGCTCCTCCTTGTCCAGCAAGTATGAGTTGCAGTAACTGTTGGTTTTGAGCAACCAGTTGCTGCATGGTCTCCAATATTTGTTGGGGATTCGGGGCTAGAGTATCCGGAACAGGGTTGATAGGCGGGGGAGCAACCTCCTCCTCTCGTGGAGGATTGTCTTCATGTTGGTTCATGGATCGAGTAGTGATCGCCATTAGTTAATGGATGTAATGTTCAGGAGTGAGAATTTTGTCGATTCCCACAGACGGCGCCAAACTGATGATGCACAAAAATGGTTTTGCACACCACCTGTCAAGTGTAGATAATAAATGCAGTGAAATCAATGAAAGAATTAAAGAAGACACAATTTATAGTGGTTCGGTCAATTCGACCTACGTCCACTCTTCAATGGCTTCAGTTGCCGGGTATTTTATTAATTCAGAGGTATAGAGAATAGAGATACAAGTTTTGAGAGAATGGAGAATCAAAGAAGGAGTGGTCTCCGGTCGTCGATCTGTCCTCTGTAAGTGTTTGTGGGGCGTGACCTTCTTCTCTCGTCTCCTACAGATTGGGGCTACTTTATAGCAGCTAAGAGATCATTCTTGTGGAGATCATGACTTATCCTCAAGGCTACTTTATCGCAGCTAAGAGATCATTCTGGTNGACTTATCCTCAAGGCTTCTTTATCGCAGCTAAGAGATTATTCTGGTGGAGATCACGACTTATCCTCAACGGAAGGAGGAGGTTGGGGAGCTCTTCATGAAACGTGGTCAAAGATTGGACCGTTTCCTTCGGTGGTGCAGATAAGCTTCCCATGCTCTCCTCTTGGTGACGTGCTAAGCAAAAAGTCTAACCGGTCTTGGACTGTCTTGGGCTTGGTGGAATCAAAATGAGGTTGGGCTCCTCAACTGGGGTTGGACTTTAACACATAAATTGGACTATTTGGGCTTAACCCATTACACCTTAATGTTGAGGTTGGATGTACGGTTGGAAACAGATGACAACCTGCAATACTCCGTGGTTTTGCTGCAATAGGTTTAACAAAAGTCATTGCCTTGGGTTAGATATGGTTAGAATTCAAACTAATTTTTGATTTTTTATGCTTCACTTATTCATATTTTCATGTTCAGACAATTATTAGTTAAGGTGATTATTAATAGTTATTAAAATAGTAAAACTCACTAAAAAAAAATATTAGGTGTAACTGTTACACTATTTCAAGAGGGGTGGAGCCACGTGTGTTCCAAGGGGATTCTTCTCCTCCTCTCACTTTTAAATAACTACACATGTATGACTATACTAGAAAGTCATTACACTTATAAAATAATACATTGCCCCGTTTTATTTTTTAAAAACTGTTTAATAAATGGATTTTTCAACAAGCGGTGGTCTAGTGTCCCAAACCATGAAAAAAAATTAGTTAGACCTTATTAAGGTTTAAAGTGGGTGAAAGATCAGAGGAAGTTCTTCACGAATGACTTCAGTGCCCAACAATGGGGCTTGTCAATAAAACAATGTAATTCTGCGATAAGCGGTGGCCTAATGACTCCGCAGTCTACCGTTTGACAGTTAAGTCACGGTTCAAATTTCATCAATCCCTTCTCGTGTAAAAATTTCAAATAGTAACCAAAAAAAAAAAAATGTAAGAGTGGGTCAAGAGTAACAAAGTTGTTCCATTGTATTGAAAGTTCGAATTGCAAAAATAAACTATTCACATATAGAGTATCATTGTATGCATTCTGACCCTCATCAAACTCTGTAATTATATGATGAGAGTCTCGTCTATTTAGCTATTTTCTTTTTAGTTTTTTTATATTAGTTTTATTGAATTAAGTATATTGTAAAATGTCTGTATCATTATTCTTAGTGCTTAGCCGTCTCAAATTTTCGACTACTGTAGCAACTAAATTTGGATCTCACAATTGAAACTAAGAAAATACAAGTTTTAAATGTGATGGCGTTAACACACTTTTACAAAAGATGGGCTGAAATTTTGTTAGGTGGCTTAGATGATGCAATAATATTCAGGGCTTTGGAAGTTAGACAACAGAATTATAGTGGTTCACCAACTCGGGAGTTCGACTAATCCACTCTGGAATGAAGGTTCTTGCTCCTTTTGTTTCATTCGCGATGATTACAAGGTTGCTATGACTTCTTTGTGCTACTAGAATTCCTCCTCCCATTAGGGGGTGTTACCTTGCATTTATAAGGTCATTCCCTGCTAAGAAGGATCTTAGCCAAGATTCTTGCCCTTATTTCGTAGGGTTCTCTTTAATTTTAGGAGAAGATCTTGGTTGGTTGAGATTGGGTGCCTTGATTACAGCTTCCTAACGCTTTAGGAACCTCTCGTGGTTATCCAGCTGTTACCTTGCCTCAAGAAACACTCAGCCCTTACCCTCTGACCTCTGCTAATGTGTCTGACCTCCTGAGCTTATCACTTGAATTTATTTTTGATATCATCAAAATATGTATAGTGTGTTTTTGTTGATTTGTTCACACTTTTTTTTATCGATAAATATATAGATTTGGATTGAGGAAAGCATTTACCAAGTGTCGGCTGTTACAATACTAAGAACGAGTGTGCAGACGCCAAAGACTAGACCTGTTTACTTATGAACAAATGGTAAACCTCGGCACATGCCTACATTCACGAAAAAAATATTGTATGTTACAGTAACACAATATTATCATTGTTATGTGGTGTCATTATCTTATAATAAACCTATAAGTAGGGGTGCCAAATGTATCAGGTTGGATCATTTCATGTCGGGTTAATTTCAACTTTGTGTTAAAAATTCCAAAACTCAAACATAACAGGTTTAATAATCGTATTAAGATGTGTAAACACTAATATAACCTATTTATTAAACGGGTTACTCGAACTCGACCTATTTGATACGTTTAATAAATAAGTCGTTTTCAGGTTAGCACACATGTTATTTTAACCTGTTTAATACACATAACACACACATAACATGTTTTCACGCGTGTTCATTGTCATTAAATACATCATTCAATCATTCATCCAAATTTTTAAATAATTATTTTATAAATAACATTTCACATTTTATCAATGAAATTAACTAAAATGCATTCAAGTTTCAACTCAAAAATTAAAGTAAGAACTATATTATTATATTGTCATAATAATGTTATGAACTATATTGCTAATTAACACAGTAGAAGTAAAAGCTAATAAGTAATAATGTTAAACCACATCAGTCATACATAATAGGCATATTATACTATTATAAACGGGTCTACAATGAGTTGGGTTAGGTCGGGTTTGTGTCTGAATCATGTCAATTCGTTTAAAATATATGGGTTAATCAGGTTAAAATCAGGTTGACCAAATTTTGACATAAACCTGACATGATTTTTTTCGTATTTAAGCCTGTTGACCAATTTTAACCCATTAACTTATTTAATTTCGTATTCGATCTATTAATTTCGTGTTCTGTTCATGTCGAAAATTGACAGTCTTACCTACAAGTCAACGAGTGAATCCCACATATTTATTAACGACCTCTTCATGTCATGTGATAACCACTAAATGAGCTACACATTATCCACTTATAAATTTATTGGTAAATTGGAAGGGGTACACCAAATTAGGCTTAATTGTAGAAAAGTATACAGAAAAAAATGTAGGGTAATTAAGTCCTTAATTTTGATACTTATTTGTATCCAAATACATTATTTGAATTTTCTTGATTTTATTGTGACATTTCTATCTTTCATTGATCCATGTGTATTTTTTTTGAAAATTATTTAGTTTTTAAATTATATTTGTATATTAAATATCTCCTAGTTTTATAAGACAGAAATATAACACTTTCCAAAAAATTGAATACACTGTTATTTTTAGTGTATTGTCGATTTGCTTCTTCATCCACTTGGCAAAGGTGCTGCAAGCCTAAAGTTTTGAATTTAAAGACAATGGTATTTCTTCTTCTTCATCCACCTGACAAATATGCTAGAGCCTGAAGCCTGTAGGATGAAGAATATTACACTGAAACCTGAAGCCTAAAGTTTTTTTTGTATACATTGTAATTACGTAACATCAATTACAAAGTTTGAAGTTTTCAGTTTTTAGTATATTAACCTATTAACATATAAATGTGTTTAATGTATAAATGTTTTCAGTATATATTTCTTTGAATATATGTTTTTCTTTTGAGTTATATTGTATCTATTCTTTTAATAGTTTGAGAGATTTTGACAATGGAGGAAATAGTGTTGCTATTATGTACAAACAATAATGCTACTGAAATATTCAAAGTAGGTGTTAATTCAAATATATCAAAACTTGTTCGTGAAGTTTGCGAGAGTTGGAAGGAGTTGTTTAATTTTTCAGTCCAGTTGTCATATTCTATTCCTGGTCACTCGTCTTGCATGTTGCGCAACGATACAGATTTGAAGAATTTGATTGAATTGAAACGAAGTTTTCAAGAAAATTACGTTGAAGTTAAGGTGTTTGTGGAAGATATTGAGGGTGAGTCGGTGGGTGATAATGATTCATTGCAGTATGTGAACATTGGTGATGTTGTTGATTGTGAAGTAGATTTGTTACCCAATTTTATTGGTCACAATAAAAAAGTTCTTCCAACAGTTGCGTGGAGTAATGAAATACGGCACATAAGACATAAATTTGAAGGTGGTGCATTGTAGTTTTGGCAAGCACTTTGCAAATACTCGATTGAGTCTAGTTTTGAATTTAATTATGTAAAGAATTGTAAAGCAAATGTTATTCTTTTGGTTGTGGGTGACATATCAATGCAAGAGTGGAGAAAGTTACTGTTTTTTTTATATTAGGAAATTGAACAATAAACACAGTTGTAGCGTGGATCTGTGAACGATAGATAACAATGGATGAGTTCTAAATTGATTGCAGATTTGATTGTTGATCATGTCCGTGGACATACCACAACGCGTCCAATAGAGGTGGTTGCTGATTTTTTTTTTTTTCTGATTATGGACTCACTATATCTTATGATAAAACATGAGAAGAAGTTAGAAAAGCAAAATGTTTGTTTTTTGGAGACCACTCATTATCATACCAACAATAACGTTGGTATGTTGATGCAACAAATCGTACTAATCCGGACAATCATATTGTGTTAGATTGTGATCATGATACTAACTGTTTCAAAAGATTGTTTGTTTCTTTTAAGGGTTGTATTCAAGGGTTTAATTATTGTCATCCATTACTTTTTTTAGATGTCACATTTTTGAAAGGTAGGTATATAGATAATCTTCTATCAACAACAGTAAAAGATGGCAATCAAGGTAAAGTTTAATACATTTTTTTGAATGATAAAATTTGTGGTTAAGTTGTAATAGTTATGTTACACTGTCTTTGTTACGTTGTTAACACTGTTTAAACACGTGCAACAATGTATTATTACACTGTTTTTTGATACACTATTTTTATTATATTGTTACATTCTTTTCGTTACATTGTTACACTATGAGATGAACACAGTCAATAGTGAGTATATATATACACATGGTGTAATCAGACACAATTTGAATAATTAACATTTATCACACAACAATGTTTTATAATTAACATTCACCATATTCACATGTTACACTATTTTTTATTTTAATTTTTACGAATATTTATGTGTTTTATTTCAGGTTTGTTTCCTTTGGCATTTGTTGTGGTTGATTCGGAGAATGAAGTAAACTGGTTTTGGTTTTTAGAATAGCTGTCTAAGATATTGGATCAGTCTTAGATTATTACGTTTGTATCTGATCGTAACTTGGGTCTATTAGAGGCAATGCCAAATTTTTTTTAAAATGCTCATCATGCATTTTGCTTGCAACATTTGAAAGTTGATTTGCGGGATAAATTAAGTGGTGCTCGTTTTTCTAATGTGTTTCGAGAACACATGGTGATGTTGCTACGTGAGTGTGCTTATACAATAACACAGTCGCTTTTTAAGGAGAAAAATTAAAGTTTTTCGTTGTAAAGGTGGTTCTAATGTGGATAGGTTCCTGTCCAATCTTTCATATGAAAAATGCTCATTTTACAAGGAAGCATTACGGTGAAATGTGTTCTAATGCTGCAGAATCGTTTAATGTATGGATTTTGAAAGCTCAGCATTTACTTATTACTAGCATGATTAACACTATTAAGGGACAGATAATGGATCAAATTGTCCGAAGGATGAAAATAGCTTCAAAGTGGAATGAGAATTTAAGCCCCAATATGTCATCCAGATTACAAGTTGCATTTGATGAAGGGAGGTCCTGGACTGTGCGGGCTTCGAATAACCAAGTGTATGAAGTGATGTCATATCCTTCGATGACTATTGATATTGTGAATGACACATGTTCATGTTGTTAGTGGTAAATAAATGGGTTCCCTTGTTCACATGCAGTGTCAGCAATACGAAAGAGTTGGCGAAATATCAACGAATTTGTTGATTATTACTATTATGTGAGCACATATAAGATGTCATATTTTGAACCCATTTATCCAATCGCGACTATATATCGTGATGAAATTTCTCATGTAGATGTTAATAGTTTGCCACCATTTACCAAGAAGCAACCTAATAGACCAAAGAATCTTAGAATTTGGTCTAGGAGAGAACTCATTAGGCGAATTCGTGGTGGTCAGTATGAGCGTTTGGGCAGTCACAACAAGAAATCTTGTGACGAATCTTTGTAAACTTATTAATGCTATCATTTAATGACATTGCTCACTGTTTTAAGTTTATTACAATGTGTTTTTTCAATCTTTTTTTTGGGTTTGTTTGTTTTAGCTATGTTTTCACATTGTAGGTTATATGTTTTTTTTTTTTCCGTCTAACATTTGATAGATTATTATGTATACAACCCACACTAGTCCTATCTAGTGAATTTACTCACTGTTGGAACAGTGTATCATGAACACCGTTGGAACATTGTTGTTATACTTTATTTGTTACACTATTAGAGGAACACAGTCAACAGTGAAGATATACACACAGAGTAATCATGCACAATTACTCAACAACAAATAAGCACCTATATCCCTGAACAATCTGTATAGTTAACATTCACCACACAACAATGGTTTATAAACAAAATATATACATCCACGTCTTATGGTGTACTAATGTTGACTTGTTGAGTAATTGTTATAGTGTTATACTTTGTTTGTTACACTATGAGAGGGACACATTCAACAGTGAGGATATACACAGTTTAATCACACGTAATTACTCAACAAGGAATAAATATTTGTAGCCCTGAAAAATCTGGATAATTAACAGTCACCACATAACAATGTTTTATAAATAGAATATATACATCCATGTCTTATGGTGCACTAATATTGACTTGTTGAGCAATTTTTGTGTTACACTTTCTTTGTTACATTTTGAGAGAGAGACATTTAACAGTGAGGATATACACACAATTTAATTACACGCAATTACTCAACAAGGAATAAACACCTACATCCCTGAACAATCTGGATAATTAACATTCACCATACAACAATGTCATACAAGCAGAATATATACATCCCTGTCTTATGGTGCACTAATGTTGACTTATTGAGTAATTGTTATAATTCTACACTTTGTTTGTTACACAGTTGCACTATGAGAGGAACACGTTCAACAGTGAAGATATACACAGTTTAATCACACGCAATTATTCAACAAGGAATAAACATTTGTATCCCTAAACAATCTGGATAATTAATATTGAACACACAACAATGTTTTATAAATTCATGTCTCATGTTACACTAATATTCACTTGTAATGTACATAAATAGTGAAAATTTTGTCATTTGTTCACAAATTTTTTCTTCAATTTTCTACGTATTTTCAGATCTTTTTCATTCCAAGAATTTGGATGATTAAAAAACAATGATACTATTTCAACTCGGTTGACTGTCTTATTGTTAACCTCTCATCAATCTCTTCCCCTTTAGTAAGTGTAATTGAGCAACTATTTATAGATTATACTCTTTATATGACATAACTGAGAAGCAGGTACAGAACCCTCTCTCTCTCCCTCAGACATGGATATTTATCTAGAGATAAGCTCTTTTTCTTAGATTTGTAACGATTGTGAGTTGGTATGTAGTAGGAGGCTGATGAGTTCATAGTGGGACTTCCCAGGCAAAGACTTCTGATGGAAAAGAGATGCCACAGTACAGTTGTTGGTAGGGATTGTCAGGCTCAAATGTGTACATATGATTGTGTACTTTCAGTTTTTCAACTTTATTTAGCGTTGTGAATTAAAGACCTTTGGCTATTTGAATTTATTTGAGACGGATGTTCTTTGAATACAGGATATTATTGCTTTTCTCATTTGTTAATTTTGAATTGATTTTCTTAAATTCACTTTGTTGAAAATACATTATTAACCCCAAGGGGTTCACTTAATTATAGTTCAGCCACCTGAGTTCGAATATACCACGAAATGTAACCTCTTCGGGCCACTATCCATTAATTTACTCCTTTATATGGAAAAGCGGTATTGTACAAGATCTAGCAATAGTTCGGTACATAAACAGAGAAATAATACAATAATCTACTTGACAATTAGTAGAATTGTACATCCTATCTTCTATTTCTATGTTCATATGATCAAGTCAAGATGGGATTTCTAGGGGTGATGACATTTATATGCAAACTAATTAATAAAATAGAATATTTAACAAAATAGAGGATAAGATAATAAAAATTCAAAAAATTTGAAATAATTTAAATCCTATGTAGTCACAGTTTTCTTAAGATAAATTTGTTCTCTCCCGATGCTTAAAACTGTTCAAGAAGATTTATTTGAAAATTCTTAAATATTGCTGATTACGCCTAAAGAATAATACAGTAATTGTAATACAACTTTAGGGTGTCGATTCCACGGAGAGACAAACTAAAAGAGTAGTAGAAATAATAAAGGAACTAAAAAAAATAATTAAATGATTACTGGAAAATAAAGATTAATTTTAAATGCAAATTAAAGTGAAGCAAAGTAACTAACGAAAAAAGTGCTCAAATTTAACAAACAATAAAGTGTCAGGAATTTCTTGCAAAAATCTGGTATTTTATTTATTCTTAATTCATTGAATAACTCAATTGAGAATTCAATTCTCAAAATTTTAAATCGGAAGGTATATATTTATAAACCAAGATTAAACCACATGTAACCTTTTGAAAAATCATTCACGTAAATTATTATTACTATTGACAAAATCTAACGACAACAATACACTCAAAAAGCGATATTGCAACAAAAAATGAAGTTAATATAGATAAATAATTAATCCAAACATAATCAAAGAACTAATCCATTCAATTGAAAAAATATAACTGAATTTATAAATAGAATAAATTCTATAATTATTTGGAGAAGAAAATATCAACAATAAATTGAGAATGATAAAATAAAAAAATTTTACTAATTAGAAATCAAATGCATAAATTAAAAACAAATAAAATATCATCTACTATACAAGTTCATCCCTCGTCTTACCTTAAAAATTTAGATATCCATAAATATAATGAACACCAAAAATTTCCAAAAAAAAAATTAAATAAAGCAAACTGGCCATCAGAAATTTTCTGGTCGGTGATCTCTTCTTTCCTTTTTCTCTTCCAGCCGCCACACGCCAAAGGCAAAGAAAAAGGCCCCGCCGTGACACACCAATGCAAAAATAAAAAGGTTAAAAGTCAATCTCCTTTTGATGAAATACCTTTTTCTCCCCCTCTTTGTCAGCCTCTCTTGATTCAAACTTTTTTACTTCAGCCCCTAAAACTCAAATCTTGTATAATTTGAGGAAGATAAAACTCAATAAAAATTATGAGTGTTGGGCCCATGTGAAAGCTATATCAATTTCAATCTTTTTGTTCCATGGGCTACCATCAAAATACAAAAAAATAAATATAAAAATCCAATAATAAAGTTCCAAAAATATTAAATATAAAACTCAATTGTAAATTATTTCTCACCAACCAATAATACAATATTTAAAATATTATAATATCGTGCTCAAATATATCTCAATATGAATAAATATTAAATTCAATAATATAAATTATATCTAATTATTTCTATTCACATTTTAACATATTAATCTAATAATAGGGTATTTAGAATGCACTTTTGCGCACTCATCAATTGCTAATTACAATTCTTCGCTCAAAGACTTTTTTGTATCCCGGAAGTAATTTGTCAAGAACCCTCTAACAAACTCTTTGAGTAAGGGCAAATATCACATTAAAGAAAATAATTTTATGTGCCTCAAAATTTTGATTCTGTCTTATTTTATATCTATTCGAAGTAATTTCCCAACAAATTTATATTTGTGGAAGCCAAGTTAAAAAAATTCTCCTGTAAGCCATTTTTAGTTACTTTCAAACATTCCAAAACTATTTACCAAGGCAATCTTCAGCATAACATAGGTATAAATGAGAGTAGTTTTTGAGCTTTAGCAATAATGATGTGAGGATAGCCGGCAATAAGCCTCAGTTCGTCACTCAGCTCAATAAATTTAATCTTTTTGTTACTGTTCTCTATCATTTGTTATATACCAAAAAAAAAAAAAAATTGTTTAACAAAGATATCCAACTCCAATCACTTATTATATACCAAATTTTTTTAAAAAAAAATTGTTTGGCAATCTATCAATGAAGTTCTATTTTTAATATTTTATGTCAATTAAATCCTAATCTCCTTATATGTCAATTTTATCTTTTACTTTTAGTTACTAAAAAACCCTTTTTACTTTTAGTTAAAACTTTTTGAGGGTAAACTATTAGAAATTAAATGGATTAGCTAAACCTTAATGAAAAAAGAATACTAACAAAACTTATATAAAAACTTGATGAAGACTTTACATCTAAAAATACACGGAAAATAAATTTTAAATAATTTATTTTAATATTTTATAATTTTCAAATTTATACACTAAATTTTTATAAAGGGCTTCATTTGAAATTTTGCAGTCCCCCAATTCTGTTGGATTGGACCGGCCTTTTCCATTTGCATGCTAAAACATTGTGCTTACACACGTGTATGTGTCAACTGGTGAGCCCAGGTCGGTCATTCTAGAACATGTGTCTACTGGTGAGCCCGGATCATTCTAGAACATCCGTTTTCCCTAAAACATATATACACAAGGAGTATACAATAAAAAATTTAAAATTTTTTTAGGGTATTTTTTTTTTTGGCCCTATATATACACGAACATAATTAAATCTATATACACGAGATAGAAAGGCAGTGGAGAAACGAGGAACGGTTGTAATCTCTGATCTCTGATGGATAATGAAAATGATCGGGCCAGAGGAGGTGGTCTTCTTCCTGTGTCTGCAAACCCAAGCAATAGCAGGTTAGTAGTTATGTATGTTTTTATGTATGTTTTTAGATTCGCATTGAAGTCATAGGATTTGGAATTTTATTGATCGTTGGATCGACAATGAAGACCCCAGGATTATTTGGAACCGGCCACTAATTTAGGAGTGCGATCTCTGTCTTTCTCTCACTCGATTTGGATGCAAAGCGATTTATGCCGAGAAGAGCAATTATCCGACGGGACTCCGACCAAAACAAGTACCGGCACGACTCCGATCAAACCACATCGCCTCTAGTTAGTTAGAGTTAACTCGCCTTGACTTTATTGTAAGTGAGGAATTAAAGTCTGATTGAGGGTTTTCACTTTATTTATGTAATTATCTATGTACCTGGATCTGATCTGGGTTTTGGGTTGACCGATGTTCATTTCTTTCTTTTATTAGTTTATGCCCTGATAAGATTGAATATTTTCTTTATGTGTTGGTTGAGTTGCTACTTCGTGGGGATGTCATTTTGAGATCCTGATTCCTGCAACTAAATCACCAATGTATGTATGTATGTATGTATCTGGGGTGTAGCTAGCTGAGATGAACATGGTCTGTTCCATTACTTGTTTACCAAATAGTTGAAGTCTTGTTGTTTCTGAGGACGGGGAACTCTATTTTTTCTGTATTTGATTAAGAAACAATGCAGAAAGCTCAAATACTTTCGGACAAATTCTGTAACCCTATAATCATGGGTAAATCTGACCGAATGTCTTTGAATTTAAATCATATCTTATTGACGCAATAATAAAAAGTAAAAAATAAAAAATATATTTATATTCATATCTAAAATTAAATCACAAACATAAAAGAGAGATAGATAAATTTAAGTATCGATTGTAGTGGGCAGCAGTAGTGATGTTAGGAGATGGTAATGATTGTGGCGGGTGGTAATAACTATGATGGTAGTAGTGGTGGTGGCGGCGACGGTGATGATAGTGGTGGTGGTGACGGCGATTGTAGTGGTGGCAGTAGTGGTGGCAGTGGTGGTGACAGTGGTGGTGGGGGTGGCAATGACGGCGACGATGGTGGTGACGACAGCGATGGTAGGGGTGATGGTGGTGGGGAGGTGATGACAGTGGCGGCGATGGCAGTGGAGATAGTGGTGGTGGCGACGACGACAATGGCGGTAGTGGCAACGGCGACGGTGATAGTGGCAGCGGCGGTGGTGGTAAAGGTAGTGGTAAGGCGGTTTTAAACACTATTTTTTTTTTAAGTATTTATGAGAAATAATTATTGAAAATACTTTTAAAAAGTCACTTTAAATATAATTTTAGTAACTTATTTTTTTTTATTAAATTTAAAGTGTTAATATTAACCATTAAATTAATTTTAGAGTAAAATTTAAANAATTATCTATGTACCTGGATCTGATCTGGGTTTTGGGTTGACCGATGTTCATTTCTTTCTTTTATTAGTTTATGCCCTGATAAGATTGAATATTTTCTTTATGTGTTGGTTGAGTTGCTACTTCGTGGGGATGTCATTTTGAGATCCTGATTCCTGCAACTAAATCACCAATGTATGTATGTATGTATGTATCTGGGGTGTAGCTAGCTGAGATGAACATGGTCTGTTCCATTACTTGTTTACCAAATAGTTGAAGTCTTGTTGTTTCTGAGGACGGGGAACTCTATTTTTTCTGTATTTGATTAAGAAACAATGCAGAAAGCTCAAATACTTTCGGACAAATTCTGTAACCCTATAATCATGGGTAAATCTGACCGAATGTCTTTGAATTTAAATCATATCTTATTGACGCAATAATAAAAAGTAAAAAATAAAAAATATATTTATATTCATATCTAAAATTAAATCACAAACATAAAAGAGAGATAGATAAATTTAAGTATCGATTGTAGTGGGCAGCAGTAGTGATGTTAGGAGATGGTAATGATTGTGGCGGGTGGTAATAACTATGATGGTAGTAGTGGTGGTGGCGGCGACGGTGATGATAGTGGTGGTGGTGACGGCGATTGTAGTGGTGGCAGTAGTGGTGGCAGTGGTGGTGACAGTGGTGGTGGGGGTGGCAATGACGGCGACGATGGTGGTGACGACAGCGATGGTAGGGGTGATGGTGGTGGGGAGGTGATGACAGTGGCGGCGATGGCAGTGGAGATAGTGGTGGTGGCGACGACGACAATGGCGGTAGTGGCAACGGCGACGGTGATAGTGGCAGCGGCGGTGGTGGTAAAGGTAGTGGTAAGGCGGTTTTAAACACTATTTTTTTTTTAAGTATTTATGAGAAATAATTATTGAAAATACTTTTAAAAAGTCACTTTAAATATAATTTTAGTAACTTATTTTTTTTTATTAAATTTAAAGTGTTAATATTAACCATTAAATTAATTTTAGAGTAAAATTTAAAGTGATTTCAATCGCGAATAACAAAAGTCATTTTGTTTATTTTTGAGATTTGAATTATAAACTTCTTTATTATATAGATCTTTTAATTCTCGAAATATCTTTGTAAATTCCCATAATTTATTTACATTTATCACAAATTATCTCATCTATGCTGTGTGATGTGATCCTTATTCTCTTGTGAAATAACAAATTTATCAAGCAAGACTAACTTTATGCTATGTGATGTGATCTTTATTCTCTTGTGAATTACCAAATTTATCCTTGACTCTATAGAGCAAGCAAAACCAAATTTATGGCATCTCGTTAATTTGATTATTAAAGATGTCAATTTGAAGAAATTGAATGTTAATTTTTAAAAATAATATTACTTTAATAAAATTCTATGTAAAATTCATAAAATTAAAAGTTAATTGGATAAAATTGAAAGTTAATTTGATATTAAATTAAAAAATAATATTAATTTAGTAAAATTAAATGTTCAACTCAAGAAATTAAATGTTAATATTATAAAATTGAATATCAATTTAGAATTGATTGATTGAAATTGAAGGTTAATTCATGATTAAATTTCAAAAATGATGATTAATTTGATAAATTGAATGCTAAATTGATGACATCAAACATAAATATGATAAAATTAAATATTAATTTAGTATTAGTTTGATAAAATTGAATATCGATTTAATAAGATTGAATGTTAATTTGATGAAATAAAATAGTAATTTGATGAAATTTAAGATCTATTTTACATTAATTTGATATTAATTTGTTGAAATTTAGTGTATAAAACTGGAATTTCATATTAATTCGATAATTTGATTTAATAAAATTTGTTAAAATTGAATATTAAATTGGTAGTTAATTTAGTGTTAATTTGATTAAATTGAATATTAATTTGATAATAATTTGATGTAAGTTTAATGTGAGTTTAATAAAAATTGAAACCCACAGACCTTTGGTCTAATTGTATTCCTTATTTTGTGAAGGTTTTGTCATTTTGAGGTCAAGGGTTTAAGTTCTTCCCCCCCTCCCTTCCCCATCACCGCACCTAAAAAAAAATTTTAAAAAATAATAAAATTAAATGTTAATTTAGTGTTAATGTTATGAAATTGAATATTAATTTGGTATAAATTTAATAAAATTGGATGTTAATTGAATTAATTAAATTCTAATTTTATTAATGTGAATGTTAATTTTACAACATTTAATGCTTATTTGATAAAAGTTAAGGTTAAATTTAGGGGTGTCAACTCTGACTCGTTGATATTAACCCGATACGCATGATTAAAAAATTGACACGATTATTAAATATGTATAATAAATAACTTAGACTAATATTTAATACTTAGAACACACTAAATATTTTTTTTAAGGTCTTGACACAAACACAATACGACACAACAATACACGACACGTGGGTCACACGATATGATACGATTGACACCTCTAGTTAATTTAGTGCTAAATTGATAAAATTAAATATTAATTGGATAATATTAAATATTAATATGAAAATATTAAATATTAATTATTGGGTTTTTTTTTTTAGGTGGTAATCGGAAATATACTCAAGGGTGAACAAAACGTTGATCTACTATATATGGTTAAGCCTGTACTGCAATTAAATATTTTTTTCATTCTTATCACAGTGGAAACAAGGAAGAGTTGAAATGGTTTCCTCCAAGCCACGAGGTGTTCAAATATCTGGTGCCATTGCTACTTGCCCTCGTCGCCATCAAGTGTCAAGCCAACGGTGAGGATCCATTTGAAGCTTACACTATAAACATGTGGTGTTTCGGTGTAGCCAAATGCTTTTACTGCCTCGCGATTGGAATAGTGAGTCAAATGCAAACTCTCATTGAACAATACTTCAGACTCTTTGACCATTTTGTTCTCTTCTCTGGAATTTTTTCTTCGGTCTCATTGGCATCGGTTTTCTTCCCAAGACAATTCATTTTCTTTGTATTGGCTGTTTTGTTAATATTACTTGCACAAAATATAATTAAGCGTGGATATTATTGGGTCTGCAATGGAGTAACCAATGTCATTCTCGTCATAAAAAATTGGTCATTCCGACCCGACCCGGCAGAGCAGCCAGATCCACCTCCATCGGTATGATCCCCTCTGTTACTTTGCATTGTTCTTTGTGTATTTGCAAATTTTAAATGAACAACAAAAATAGGACCAAAAACATCCTTGTTACAGTGCTACATCATTCAATCTCTATTTGATTAATGTAGCATTATTCAATAATTTTTATCTCAGAAGGCTCATTTATGCAGATTGAAGATGAGATTGATATCGAGGCGAATCAGGCCGGTACTCTTTCGAAGCCACTCCCACATGTATGAGTTTCTAAACTACCATGTACAGTCAACAACGAAATGATCTCCTGCGATGACCAAGGGCAGATTTCAGACAAATTCTTAGGGCTGAAAAAACGTTGTTTTGTCCTTTTTTTGTGACTTTTTGTAGTGATTTCATGTTATACCCATAAACTTTCTGCTCTCATTTTCTCTCCATTAACCCTTTTGTAATCATGTTAAACAAAAGGGTTAATTGCAATTTATATTTTGGAAGATGTTTTGATTCTTAATTTGTACCCTCAAACATTAAAAATATCAATTTGTACCCTCAATATTATGAATTAATAATTATATAGACTTGTCTAGGCTATCGTTTAATTTTTCGTTATAAATTGAAGCACATGAATTGCAAGTGTTTTAGGTATGGATTTATGTGTAAATTTACGGATTGTAGGCACCTCATAGGAGTTGCACATGATATGGTCAGCTTTTATCTCATTAAGAAAATATTTTTTCAATACACAAAACAGTGTCAAATTGATCACAAACGAAGATCTAGAACACGATCCAATCAAAAGATTTGTATTCGATGCATAGAGTGTGGAACTTTGTTGGCAGTTCAACCTTGTTTACTGAAGATACATCATTAAATCAACAAATTAGGTCAAGTTTTTAAGTTCAAATGACATTATTATTTTCCTTGTCCCTGTTTTTTATTCGTAGTCTGTCTGTTCAGTTTTTTAGATACTCGGGCAGACATATATTGGGCCTGCTCAAGAACATATGAGGCCTAAAGTAAGACGTGATAATGAGATTTTTTTTTTTAATCATATTTTAATTTTTCAATTAAAATTTTAAAATTTATTAATTAAATTTATTGTAAATTATGCTACGACTTTTTTGATCACAAATATTTTAATAGAATTATAATCTATTGCCTCATTGATATTTTTATTTTTATGTTCTTGTTTAACTACTATTATAGATACATTCATTACTATCTTTTTGTTGAATTATTCTATTTTCTTCAAAAATTTTAGGATCATTTACTTGTTTATTTACAACTTGAACCAAAATATTTATTATATTTTATTTGCTACGAGTACCAACTTTAGCAAAAAGATATTTTTGAAATTAAATTAGGTTTTACTTGGGAACCTTTATGAGAATGACTAGTTTAGTTGATATTTTGTGCTTAAATTACAACAAAGTTGAGTTTGAGAAAAGTAGAGAATGTGTTAAGTTTAGTTTTGCTTTTGAATAGAGAGAGAGAGGCACACCTCTGTTAAGACCATGGCTTAGTGACTGCTTCTTGAATATCCTTGAGATCCTTAAGAACCTTGTAAGTGGATCCTCACCTGCCATAACTGAAGAAACAGCAGTCCAAATTGTTTTAGCAAAATCACAATGAATAAAAAGGAGGTCCACAGTTTCTGAATGTTTGTAACAGAGGACACATCTGCTTGCCAAAGATATTCCCAATTTCATATATCTGGAGTCCACAGGCAGAGCATCCTTTAGGATTTTCCAGCCTACCAGTTGAGCACTTGGGGTAATAATATGTTGCTGCCATATTGTTGAAGCTGTTTCATTTACTTGTCCATGCTCCCTAACCCAAGCCCATGCTGATTTCACATAAAAACAACCAGAGTTAGAGAGCCAACATCAGCACAACAACGCAAAGGTGTTTTTACAATAGATACATGAAAAAACACCGCCCCCTCAACAGTAACAACAATTCTTGAACTTCCCACTTCCAACAATTCCCATGCGAAGGTGTTTTTAGGGAGAATTTGAAGCATGTTTTCGAGCAAACCCACCCTCCTGATGGATTGAGGAAACTATGCAAACTAAAATCAAAGTAAAAACAGAAAACCCACTTGGGATTTATTAAATTAATAAAAAAAAAACACCACAGAAATATAACAACAAAGGAAACAAAAAAGCAACATTATTATATCAAATCAAAACCCATCAATGATCAAAAATAAAACCTGATGGAAACCCAGAATTCTCAACAATGAAACTGGATGAATAGATAGGACAGATGGAGCAAGCAAAAACAAGAGGTTAACAATTGTGATAAACTCTAAAGCATAGGATCACATTTCCCCGAAGCCATATTTAGCATCTTGCAAATATAATGGGATGTCCAACTTGGGTAATCACATCAGAAAAATAAAAAATAAAAGAGAATTCAGGAAATCAAAAAATCTCAAAGACCAATTAGCTTGTGGAGAGAGCTCACTGATGAAATCAGTATTGTTTTCTTCAGGATAACTATGAAGAACATGCTTTCCTCTTTGGTAGCTTAGTAGATCTGTAAACAACATTAAATAGTTAAAAAAACTTATAAGCCATTGGTGGTAAACTCAAATAAAAATTTAAAAGTCAATCCCAAGTTTATAATCCACAAATGACCTTAACACCTGAACAAAATTTAATTCAACAAAAGTCATAGCAGTCCACCACTGTAAGCAAAGTAAGACTACTATGACCTTAAGTTTCAGAATATATGACCTTAACACCTGAACAAATCCGTGTAGCTCATTATTCAGAGATATAGATTCAACACAAGAACCAATTGAGCAGAACACTTGAACAATATGGTATACTATATCAAGACTACTATTGACTATTATCACCACAGTTGTGCAATAAAATTCAAGTACAGAAAGTGTTCGCAGATCCCGAAAGTAGATCTCAAAGATCCAATTTCCCCATATTGTGCATTAACAAAGAAACAAAATCACTCTTAAGCCTCCTTAGCTGATTCAAAAAACCAGGAAGGTCATGACCAGAAGAAGTCATGATGCAGCTATATACAAAACTCCAAAAATCAGATCTGGCAGAACAAACACAATCCAGGTCAATGTAATCAAAATATGCCACTGAAACTCCAAATAGCTACTTTTACAGTCCCATAATTGCTTCATTAACATCCCAGAGTACCAAAAAGAATTCTTAAAGGTATGAACTAGGTAGGCTCCTTAATAGAACCAGAATTACACTATACTTAAATCACAGATTCCATAACATCACAGAAACAATTAAGGACAATGAGACTAATATTCCATTCAAAGAATGTCAGGATCAAACTTTTCTTTTGTGTATGAATAGGCCAAGTGGTGGTCAACACTGGTAACGAACATACTAATTTACTATCTTCCACAAGCTTTTTGTGGGCACCAACTCCTTCAAAATCATACCAAATTAAACAACAATTCAGCCATTATTCAGAGTACACAAAATTTTCGCCTTAAACTTCCTGTATACTCCACAATCAACAGATTTGAGAAAACTATCTATTCCTATACAAAATGCAAAAACCTCAATTGCAACCAAATCCACTACATAAACATAATAGTACAAAATTCAAAATTATATCTGTACAAAGTCATTTCACATTGGCAGAACAAGAAATCAGAAATTTTAGATTAATCATCGCGAACAATATCAGTTCTCTCTCTCTCTCTCTCTCTCACACACACACACATGCATATATTATTAAGATCAGTAGGTTTTCACATCAGTAGACCGAAAAATAAGAACATCGACAAATCCAAACATGACTAAATCTAACTGAGATTAATTAAAGCAAACAAATAGCATATCAAAAGAACAGGACCACGATACCTACCAAAACATAGTAAAAGGGGCCCTCTTTCATAAAATCGATCAACAATAAACAAAACCTAAGCAGTGAGAACAACGACACCTTAATATTCTCAACAACAATCTTTGAAACGAACTTAGCCTTCACGACAACCAGTGTGGTAGTGGCGACGGAGTCCTCAGACTAGAGGGAAGTGTGAAGGTGTTGGCGAGGGAGGAGAGCAAGAGAGTGAGAGTGTGGAAGTAATTTTGGGGGAAAAGATCAAACGCGCGAGTGAGGTAGTAATACTATTTATATGGTTGATTTTTTTTGGAGGATTTAGACATTCGCAAGTCGTGAAACGACGTCGTCTTCATTAAATTTGCTTAATTAATTAAGGGTAAATAACATAAATGCCCCTCAAACTTTAGTGTCAGTTTTAAATTGGCCCCTGAACATTCAATTGTACAAATTTAACCCTTATATTTTTACATCTGTATCAATCAACTCAGTTCGTCTATTTCAAACGTTAAAACTAACGGGAAATAGGGAAAGTTGTAGGTACTAAGAGCATAATGGACATTATACTCAATGGATCTGGGTATTGGCGCCAAACTTCTTTCCCTTTTCCTCCTCCTGTTGCTTTGTTCGCCAATATAAATCTACATCTTCTTTGTATGGCATGATTGACAGACGATAGAGGGAGAAAGTGGGCTATGCATCAAGGGTATTGTAGAAGCATTGGATTCAGCAGTGATAGAAGTCATGGATGTGTCTTGTAAATGCGGTACTATGGCAGTGTTGAAGACCTCATGCATGAATCAAAATTCAGGAAGGAGGTTTTATACTTGTGGCAAATCCATGGTAACTTTCATTTGTGTTTTTTAAATGAAAGTGTTTCTCTTATCTTGTTTCTCTTAACTGTGGCAAATAAGAAATTGTTTCTCTTATTTTGCTTTATCACAAAATTTTTAAAGTGTTTCTCTTATAATGCAAATTTTATTTAGGCTGGGAGATGTGGTTTCTTTGTTTGGTGCGATCCACCTACGTGCCTTCGTGCGCGCCAGATAATTCTAGGATTGATAAACTGCATTTTGATAATAGAGAACCAGTTGAGGAGAAGGAGAAGACGAGAGATTTGTTTGTGGATAATGCTGATAATTTCGTAATTGTTGCAATGGCTTATGTGGAGTAGCAATCATGAAGATGTTGTAAAGAGTCTATCTACTCAAATTGCACTGGGTACTGGGTGATAAATTATACTAATTTGGGCACCAAAGTAGTACTGATAGTTGTAAGAGAAACTTAATAGTCAGTATTGTAACGGCTCTTGTACTGATGGTTTTTATTGTAATCATATTGTGTAATGCTTTTGGTAATACAACTTGTTTTGGTTTTTGATTATTTCAGTGGAATATGAGGCACTACAAGTACATGTAAGAATAGTCAGTATAATTACTTAGAAATAAAACATCATTACAGGGATGTGTTCACAATGCACTGGCATAACAAAAAGCACATGCATAATCCTATACAAAACATCATTGTGATGACAAAATGCCCTGTTATAATCCTACACAAAACATGAGGGGAGATGTTTAAATACTAGTGCAAGTGGTGAGTGCATTTCTTATAAGGCCTGGTTTATGGATCTTGTTGTTGCTGGGAGTTCTTTGGTTCCAATGGTCCTTCAAGGCAGAGTTGTTGTATTAGAAGTAGCAACTTCATGGGGAGGCTTGGGGTTATCTTCCCTGGATTATCTTCTACACATTTCTTGATGACCTTTGGAGTTCTTTGGTCGCTCTTTTTTGACTTATATCTGATCTCTCTTATGTTTCATGGTGGAGTTGTTTCTGCCCTGTGTAAGAGATGTTTTTAAGGAGGGAGGCTGGCTTTTCTTAGGACTGATATTCTCTGTACTGGTCTTGTTTGAGGGGATGTATAAAGGCTCATTGTTTTTATTAGACCTGTTGTTTGGTCTCTTGAAGCAGATTGATCTGCACCTGGAACTTTATCCAGGTTTGCTCTCTTCTCATAAATGCCTGCATTGAAGAAGCTTAAAGCTGGAAAGGCAGGAGCTATACCTGAAGTTGGGAGCTGTGTTTTGTTGATTGCTACTGTCTGATGCTGGAAGATTTAGCTAGTCTACTGGAGTTGAATTGGTATGGTGCTGCACAGAGAAGGAGAAGAAAAGAGAGTTGTTGTACAATTGTGGATAAACAAAATTTTCAGTATTTTGTACAATTTTCTGTTTTTGTTGATTAACTGTGACTGTTTTTTTTTTGAACAGTTCTAGTTTTGCTTCTTGTAATTTTTGGATTTTATGAATAAAATTTCTCTTTCTTAAAAAAAATAAAATAAAATAAAAAATAATTCTATACAAAACATCACTATGATGACAAAATGACCTGTTATACTCTTATACAAAACATCACCGTGATGACAACATGCTCTGGTATAATCTTATACAAAACATCATTGTGATGACAAAATGTCCTGTTATAATCCTATACAAAACATCACTGTGATGACAAAATGTCATGTTATAATCCTATACAAAACATCACTGTGATGACAACATGCCTTGGTATAATTCTATACAAAACATCACTGTGATGACAAAATGCACTGGCATAATCCTATACAAAAAACCTCCAAATGCTACCCCTATGAAACTGGGTTTTCTTGTTTCTCATTGTCTCAACTTGTTGTTGCACTGATAATACTGACTTTGATTTTCCTGGTCTTACAAAAAAACGACCATGAGCTGTTGAGTGTGACCAGGAAAAGGTAGAACTTGCTGGTTGTGAATTTGATATGATAGTGGCTGGGGTTGTGGTCCTAGTTGTTGGCCTTGATGGTTGTGATTGAGATTTGGCAATGGCTGACACTGAGCTCCTAGTTGTTGGCTTTGATGGTTATGGTTGAGATGTGGCAGTGGCTGAGACTGAGCTCCTAGTTATTGGCCTCGGTGGTTGTGATTGAGCTATGACAGTGGCTAAGATTGAGGCTGGTCTTGGGGGATTGAATTGTTTTTCACTTCCTTTGAACCTTCTTACCTGAAGTGCATTAAAACAATTTTTTTTACCATATGCTTAATATCATAACTATGTAATACAAAAAACTCATTGACAATTTATTCCTTCTATGACCAGTTGATTCTGCTGATGATGTTCATTTTGCTGGCCTTGTTGATTCTCTTCATTCTGATGTCCTTGCTGATTTTGTTCAGCTTGCTGATCCATATGTGGAGCTTGCTCAGTCTGTTGAGTATTCCTTTTACAACTTCTTTTGTTGTGGCATGTATTCCCATATTTGGTGCATGCCATCTTAACCCTTTTCTTACCCAATTTTTCAACTTTGGGAGGCTCATGTTGATCCCTTTTTCTTGCCTTTTTTGGTCTACCTGGTTGCACATGGACAATTGGCGGGTCTAATGGAAATTAGGTCCAGGCAACCTAAGCATAATATCTATCCTCCTCACTATCCTATCCATCAAGAGGTTCCTAATAGTTTCTAACATGGTAATGATAGGCTTATCTCTTGCTTCTAGAATGAATGCATTAAATGATTCAGCATGGTTATTCAGTAAGTGATCACACTTAGAAACAGTAGAGAAATGTGATCTAGCCCATTTCCATGTGTCAGTACACTCGTTCTCCACGACTACATATGTTATAGGCCAAAATCCATTGTTTGCATCTATCCTAACTGTTGTTAGTAGTTAACCAGGGTATGTACCCGTCAAGAAACAACCATCTATGCAAATGAAAGGTCTACATCCTAGCAAAAACCCCTCTTTCAATGGTCCCAAGCAGCAGTAAATCCTCTTAAACCTTTTATTTTCACTCCCAAGGTTGTTTTTTTCATAATCAATTATTAGTATTGACCCTGGGTGTGTTCTTTTGATCTCTTCACAATAATCCCATAACTTACTGTAATGTGCCTTCTCACCACCTTCAATTACATCTTTAGCAGTTTTTTTGGCTCTGAAAACCACATTTTTTGAAACACCCACACTATAATCCTCTTCCACAGCTTCCCTAAAGGATTGTAATGGCCATCCAGAATTAGATCTAAGCTTATTCCTGTATGTTTCAGATAACCAATTTACTGTTACATGTCTATTACGCCAGGCCCAATTGCAGTTCTGGTGCACATCATTAAAAATCTTGATTTGTATTGTACTGCTACCTTGCATCTTTGAAGCAAAAATCATTCATTCGCATGGTGGCTTGCATTTGGCCCTCACCCTATGTTTCTCATTCCTAATAAACCTTATGTCTTTCCCCTTCCAAATGACATAATTCTTAATAGCTTCCTTGAATTGTTTGGTCGAGGCAAATATCATTCCCAGCTTGAATTCAAGTTTCCTCATGTCTGTTAATGGCCTAAAATCTGGATATCACCTTTTCGTAGTATCCAACTCTTCATCATCATCAGATGAACTATGCAAATATTGAAGTTCATCTAATGCAGCATTGTCAGATATAATATCATTCTCATTGGCATTAATCTCAATATTCATATTGCTCTGCCCAACACTTTTGTCCCTCAATCCACCCAATTCAGTTTCATTATCCACATAAGTATCAAACAAGTAGTCATCAATTTGTCCATCACTGTTAGAGAAATTCTCATAATTTGATGTATCTGAGTCACATGCCTTATAATTTTCCTCATTTTATGAATCCTTGCCATCATCTGCAATGTCACATTATGTATTGGGGATATACTCATTTTCATTTGGTGTGTCATGTTCTAGGTATACTTCAATTACCCTGATATTTGGAACCCACTCCAACATTGCTGATATATCATAATCACGCTTTAATACCCTCAACCCTTTTGTGAGATCCATATGTGGAACTTTATACTGATAACCAATAACCCCTATACAACCTAGTTCCTTTGCCATGTCACTTATCTCAGGGATGGACATTAGGTTAGGATCACACCAATCAACATACCTAATATACCTACCCTTATATACCATCTGAGGCATGCACTCAAATTTTCCACCATAATGCAACTCTATGGTGAATAACGTTGAGTTCACACTTGTGCAAAAAGTTAGAAAACATCTTCAATCATACCCAGTATATCCTATACCATAAACAATAAAAAAAAAAAAAAACACAAAGCAATGCTTTGTCTTCCACTCAGATTAAGGAATATGGTAAAAAAAAACAACAAAATCCATTCGAAACAAGAGCTTGTAGAATATTAAACCATTTTAAAACAAAACCCAACATCTTCTAAACATTTCAAATCCAATAACTGTATAAACAGCTAATTTACTACTTTCACACGTACAAATGAATTAAAAATTTCACACTTACCATACATTTGATCTGGATTAAAAGCATTATCCACTGATCAGATTTCCCAAGGCATGTCTGCTTGGTGAACATAAGCCCTATTCTACAAACTGTAACTGGTTCTTCTCAATCGTCCTTGACATGAATTTCTGCACATGATCCACAATGAATTTGTAGCAATTGATACAAATCAAATTTGGGGGAAGACGTTTGGCGAACAGAGCAACCAGAGGAGGGAAAGGGGAAGAAGTTTGGCGCCAATACCTAGATCCATTGAGTATAATGTCCATTATGCCCTTAGTACCTACAACTTTCCCTATTCCTATTAGTTTTAACGTTTGAAATAGACGGATTGAGTTGATTGGTACAGATGTAAAAGTATAAGGATTAAATTGATACAATTGAATGTTCAGGGGCCAATTTAAAATTGACACTAAAGTTCGAGGGGCATTTATGTTATTTACCCATTAATTAATTACGTTTAATGTAAACGCCGGTCATTGGGGTCTTTGCTGGCATTTTCTACAAGCGCCGATAATTTACTGCCGGCAAAACCTTGTTTTCTTGTAGTGTTCTCGAAAAACTACGTGAATACTGATACGTTACATTTCTTAAAGAGTTCGACAAAATCATCATCCATGATACTCATTCGGGATCGAATATCGTCTTCAATTCCACATGTGATTACCCAAAAGGTTAAGGCATACAGAGGAAAAAAAATCGCACTGCAATCACTACTGCCCATATCACCTATTTAAATTTAGTCTCAAAATTTGGTCAATCTAACATTACAGTTACCGAAGTGGGCACATATTGTTATATACACATATAAAACAGGCACCACCTTGCCAGTTCAACAACTAATTGAATATATACTCACAATTCGCATATGAAGTCACCATTTCCATACAGCCTTCATCATCAATCAAAATCTATTATCATCTAACAAACTCTTCTTGATGAGCAAGCGCAGTGAAACCGGCACACCAAGCAACCCTCATGAGCTGCATACTAAGAATCAGCACTCACCAACACACCAACCCTCTAATAGTATGCACCATACATGCCGGTTCACCAAGCTTCAGCCCTCTAATCAACTGCAATACGCGGAAAGCTTCCTACACAACTGGGGTCACCATGCACACAAGTGACTGCCAAAGCCATGCGAGCATCTCTGTCAGCATCTGTGCCGATAGAAGCAGAAGGTAGGGACCCAACAGAACTGCAAATGAAATGAAAGGCAACTAAGGCTCGAGGAAGCTCTTTTGAGAACCAAACAACATTCATCAAGGGTATGAAAAACCTGTTATGGCTGCAACCATGTTCCAAAATTGGTAAGCAAAAAGAGCCATGCTGCTGCAAGCTTGGGTGGGTTTTTTGGACGGGCACATGCATTGGCATTAGGAGAAATAGGAATACGCCGAGATAATGCAATCAAGTCCTGTCGATGAAAGAAGGCTTGCTATGGTGGGGCCAAGGAAAATGGAAGATATGGGTAACCACGAGGTTGGCACCATTCATGTGGCAAGGAGAATAGAGGGGCCCAGAAGCCACATAGGCCATCTAAAGTACTGAAGCTGCACGGTTGGTTGATTGCTTGCATCTGAAAGCTCTTCAGTATTAATTGACAGTGGTTCGGTTGTGTTTATCGGACTTCAGGTTTTCAAAGATGCTGGAGGTTCCCTTTAGGAAGTCACCTATATTTTCACTGGGTGCATGCGTGACAGGTCCACCTTCCCATGAAGACACATTCAGGAAACAGTTGGACGCCCTACGTGCATTGGATGAAGGTGCATCTACAGAGAGGATTTAGGGATTTCCACAGTCTAAGGCTCCTAGGAAGGACTCGGGGAACAGGAATGGCAGACATTGTAGATGGAGGCCAGGCTAGACATGCCATCCTTGGTTCACGGGCTGATACTAGAAATGCTTTAAGTTGGAGCAGTGCTTGTTTTTGTCTGTATAAATTTGAAATGGAAACGAAATTGTTCCCATTAGTTCCACAGCAGTTAGTAGAACGACCAAAACCATCACCTAAAGTGGAAATTGTGATGTAGGCACTGGAAACTATGAGAATCACCAATAATCATGACACCAAATACAAATCCATGTCATATTTAAAGTCCTAAATAAACCCATATATAAGACAGGGAAGACTCATTTCAAAAGGAAATGACAGGAAAAACAAACTTGGCCATCAGAACAACAGTCCGACTCCATCTTCACCAAATAACAAAATAAAGTGTAAAAGTTATATTATGTCATTTAGTAAAAAAATAATATAAAAGATAAAATAGAGCCCCCTTCAAAGTTGGGTTATGTATGACATAATTGGATAATTTTTATTGACTCATTTGTTTATTGGTCAACTGTTATTAGCAACCGTTACACCACCACATAGCACTCAAGAAGTGGTGTTAATAACCCAATACTTTTTCCTTACCCACACATGACCACCATTTCTCTCTTCTTATTCTCCCTGGTTTTTCTCTCTCTTCACAACTCTTCCCAAATCTCATCATTCTTTCCTATCCCGCTTCACCCTCAACAACATCCGTTACAGCCAGCCACCGGCAGCTAGCGACGCCGCTGTTAAAAATGTAAATCTTCTTGTTAAAGTGTGCTAATTCTAGAATAAATTTCTGGCTCTACTCTTGCTGATCCCGATCTCTAATAGAATAAGGTTAGTAGTATTTTGATCTCGATCTTGATTTCATTTCTTCGTGTTTTACTTTAAAGCCTGATGTATGTCCGGAGCTCAAGTTTTTTGGGCTGAGCATGTTCATTACTTTCCTTTATATATCTTATGCCCAGGTTGGTGATTAAGCTTGTAGATGCCTCTTTGTCTTTGGAGGATATTCTTTCTGTTTTTCATATTCGGACTACCCTACGGAATTTTTTAGCATGTTGCAGTGCTTAAAAAGTTCATTCTTTTACGTAATGTGCAAAAAAAAAGTAATGGAATTGTTTTTCTCCTCATAAAGTTACTTAAAAACATGCTATGATTCAGTAGCTAAATGTGTTCTCAAAAGATTATGAGCAAAAGATAGAGTAGTGGCGCTCTGTTTTAATCCATTATTTTGCTTGAAATTGATCCATGTTATACATAACGAGCAATGTTAGCTGAACATGAACTATTTTGGTTTTTAGAAGACTATATGAATTTGAAATTTAACAAATACATAGAAAGTGCAGTATGGTAGGGAAAGGCTCATAAATATCAAATGTTTGGATTTTGATGAACTAGATTTAAATGTGAGCATGGTGTGTTTGTCCAATATAATCAATGAGATGGTTTGGCTATTACAGAAGTCAATGTACAAATTGGGAGAAGTTGCTGCAAACATGCTATTTAGATAAATTTTACATTTGATTTGTTTTTAGATGATTTTATGTGAGTATGGAAAAAATTGTTATTAGACGATGCCAAAGGTTTAATCTTGGTTGAGAAGCAACTAGACAATATAAAAATAGTATAGGAGTTTTGTAGATTTTGTGTAATAATTTTCTATTTAGTTGCTCAACTCACTTATGCATATTTGTTTGGGCAACATATACAAAATATTTTCAATAAAAAAATTCAAATTTAAAAGAGCACAAATTCAAATTTAAATGAGGGTGAATTCAAATTTAATTAGTGTAAAATATAGTTATTGAATCTTTAAAAGATGATGAAATCTAACCATTAAAAAGTAGAGTAACGATAAAGTCTTCCTCCATTTGAGCAAAAATTTGAGTAAAAATTTAACTCTCTTCATTTAGTTTAAATTTGATTAAAGGACTGGAGATTAGTTTTAACTTATTTTTACTCAAATTTATATTTAAGTCTACTCGATCTAATAAACAAAGTATGATGTCGTTTAGATTTGATATTACTTACATTTTAAAGCCCACCAGAGATGAACATAACATGGCCTAAGATTTGTGAGTCACGAGTTTGAACTTGATTTCTTATTCCCATTGCGAGGCAATAGATGCATATGGCTATGCAGAAACACGACATGTTTATAGGGTGAGGTTCAAATGGATCATCACCTTTGGCCTGACACTTGACGCCAACGAGGGTAATTAACAATGGCAGATATTCGAACACCTTATTGCTTGAAGGAGGTGATGTGAACTTTTGCTTGCTTCCACTATCATTCATTCAAAAGAAAAGGAATTTTTTTTAGATTACAAATTTAAGAAATGTAGGTGAATTAAGGGCTATATGAATTTTCTTGTCATCGTAATTATAATTTATTTTCTTGTCCCAAATCGAGCAGGAATGGGTATGTGTGTAAAAATTAAAAAAAGACATGAGCTATCTACAGCTGGATAAACACATTTACCTACGCTCAAATAATATTTTAAAAAGTTAAGTTACCAATCCATATGATATGTCTATCATACCTGAAAGAATTCCAATCCGTTAACACCTAATCGACAATTACTGAACAGTAACAAACATATAAACCTAATCGGCAAAAAATTAAATTTCAACGGGAAGAAAACTAAAATCGAGTAAGAAATAAAAGACCCATTTAATAAATAAATTTTATCCAAAAAATAAGTTTGGATTGCACATCTCGAAATTTTCTTACCCAACTACAAAATAATCTATCTAGGATAAAGCCTAGAGGAAATGGATATGTGTTTATGACAGAAAGTGTGAAATACTGAAGATGAAGCAATAACATAAATATGAGTGATTCACCTTTACCGAAGGACTAAGGTTACATCCACTCTAAGAGAGATTCTTTCTTTTCGAGGATTTTATTACTTGGGGAAGAAGGTTGTTGTTATAGGAGTTTTTACAAAGTATTTCCTAGGTTGCTAATGACAATCTCTTTTTTGCTTTTCTTTTTTTCTCTTTTACATGGTGGCATTGTCTATTATTTATACATCTTATCATTAATGCTTCGTAGTTGTTCCTTTTCTAACTGATTATGTGGTCTCCTTCTCGTTTGTCATGTAGTTTATTCTGTCATCTTGACTTTTTCTGTGTCCACTACGCCCAGAACAAAATACATAAATCATCTCCACTATCGGTGAAAATCCGTCCGTTAGAGTTGTCAATTATTGTCCCCTTGTGCCCCGTTCCACGCGTTGTGATACGGTTATCAAAGAATCTCCTGGGACCGATCTCCCAATTCCCAAGCAGACATTAATGCTGGGCTTGATTTTGTCGGGTTGACATCTATTATGGGCTAAACTATTCTAGGCTTCCATAGAGTTGGGTTGTGGCCTAGCTCGGTCCAATGAGTGCTACCTTGATAAGACGCTTGAGTTGTCTTTGGTGAGCCCACAAAGGATTTTGGGCTTGGAAAGGGAGCCCACACTTAAACCAGAGCCCAAGCCGGGGCGATGGCGGTGTGCATATGATTGAACCCAAACTCATTCACATCGGTTTAATCACAAAACCTAGTTTCTCAGTGTCGTTTTTTCCCTCTCCATCCTCCTCCTCCTCTTCCTCCTCCTCCTCCTCCTCCTCCTCTCTCTCTCTCTCTCGTGTAGTTTGAATCTTTGTTAGTTTTTTTTTTGATAAATAAAAAAAGGGTGGGGCAAGGAAGAAAGCTCAACGACTACTCCGATAGGTCCTCACTAGTGGGATCATAAGGCCTTGACTGCGCCTGAAACACTCGGGACCAGATCTAGCTAGGCTAGCATAGCGGCCAACCACCAAGTCTCAATGGGAGCTCTAAGACTCGAACTTCCAACTTCAAGGTGAGAAGTAAGGCCGGTATCCCACTAGACCACCCTACTTGGTGTGGATCTTTGTTAGTTTATGAAGGTCACTCAGAGACTTAAGATCGTAAGTTTTATTGCAGCATATCACAGCTGCAGAGAAGGCAAAAGACAACAAAGCAGTTGTGGAAGCAAAGGGAGAAGTAGCTGCAGAAGCTAGAGAAGAAGCAGAAGCAGCTAAAATTGATAGAGAAGGGTAAGGATAATATTATTAATTAGTTGGTTGATTAGCTAATTTGTTAGACAGTTAGTTTGTTTGTTTGTATCTTGCTGAGCTGGAGTTAAGCCATGTGAAGTCATGTGGATAGTCGGTTAGGTTATTAAGGAATTGTGCATAAATACCATTGTATGGAATGAGTTCATCAATAAGAAGAATATACAAAAAAATTTCTCCACGTCTTAGCTCTCTCTGTTTTCTCTTCTCTTCAATTCTTTTCTGCAATTCATTTTCTAACAACTTTTAGGTTTATGTATTCACTAATCTCTGAATTTCGTTGGATGTTATCATGTGTTTTCAAGATGCAACTGGGTTTTCAATATTTTCACATAGTTACTTCTACTTTGGTATCTACATGCGATTGTGCTGGCCTCTTTGTCAGATTTTGTGCGTGTCTCTCTCTCCCTCCTTATCTACCTCCCTCCCCCAAGTTTGATGGGAACTGAAGCCTTTTATTTCATGCCATNTGGAAAGGGAGCCCACACTTAAACCAGAGCCCAAGCCGGGGCGATGGCGGTGTGCATATGATTGAACCCAAACTCATTCACATCGGTTTAATCACAAAACCTAGTTTCTCAGTGTCGTTTTTTCCCTCTCCATCCTCCTCCTCCTCTTCCTCCTCCTCCTCCTCCTCCTCCTCTCTCTCTCTCTCTCGTGTAGTTTGAATCTTTGTTAGTTTTTTTTTTGATAAATAAAAAAAGGGTGGGGCAAGGAAGAAAGCTCAACGACTACTCCGATAGGTCCTCACTAGTGGGATCATAAGGCCTTGACTGCGCCTGAAACACTCGGGACCAGATCTAGCTAGGCTAGCATAGCGGCCAACCACCAAGTCTCAATGGGAGCTCTAAGACTCGAACTTCCAACTTCAAGGTGAGAAGTAAGGCCGGTATCCCACTAGACCACCCTACTTGGTGTGGATCTTTGTTAGTTTATGAAGGTCACTCAGAGACTTAAGATCGTAAGTTTTATTGCAGCATATCACAGCTGCAGAGAAGGCAAAAGACAACAAAGCAGTTGTGGAAGCAAAGGGAGAAGTAGCTGCAGAAGCTAGAGAAGAAGCAGAAGCAGCTAAAATTGATAGAGAAGGGTAAGGATAATATTATTAATTAGTTGGTTGATTAGCTAATTTGTTAGACAGTTAGTTTGTTTGTTTGTATCTTGCTGAGCTGGAGTTAAGCCATGTGAAGTCATGTGGATAGTCGGTTAGGTTATTAAGGAATTGTGCATAAATACCATTGTATGGAATGAGTTCATCAATAAGAAGAATATACAAAAAAATTTCTCCACGTCTTAGCTCTCTCTGTTTTCTCTTCTCTTCAATTCTTTTCTGCAATTCATTTTCTAACAACTTTTAGGTTTATGTATTCACTAATCTCTGAATTTCGTTGGATGTTATCATGTGTTTTCAAGATGCAACTGGGTTTTCAATATTTTCACATAGTTACTTCTACTTTGGTATCTACATGCGATTGTGCTGGCCTCTTTGTCAGATTTTGTGCGTGTCTCTCTCTCCCTCCTTATCTACCTCCCTCCCCCAAGTTTGATGGGAACTGAAGCCTTTTATTTCATGCCATATTTTCATTCTAAATCTCTTAGTTATAACTAAATGTTTTCTCAGAGGAGATTGGGCAAAACAATGTAGTGGTGGTTTTTTCCCCCTCCCCCTTATCTTCTTTTTGTCCCCCTCTTATCTTATTGTCTAAACCAATTTATTTTTTTCCACAAGAGACTAGGTCTAGCAATCGTGTTGAGTGGAACGTTTCGTTTCGGATAAAATGGGTTTGTATCAAAAAATCTTTCATTCATACCCCCATTTGTTTATATAAACGAGTTCAACTATCACACCTATACACGAATCATTTAGTAGACGGGTTATCCAATACAACTCGTGTGTCATCTATTAAATAAAAGAATATGTTAGAGTATTTTGAGTTCACACAAAAAATTGTCAACTTGTCACACATTACACATGTTTGACCTGTTTACTATAACAATAAATCATGGCTGAGCCAAAAAATAAACATTAAAGGACTACTAAATTTGAATGAGTTCGAGAGATGAGAGATGTGAAATGAGGCAAAAGTTGAGAGACCTAACTTTTTTAAAAAAAAATTATAGTATCACTGTTAGTAGGTTAAACGGGTTGAAACGAGTTTATGAGTTAAACACGAAATCAGTTCATTTATTTAACAAGTTTGTCGAGTTAACCCATTAACTACTCGAACCTGCTTAGACAACACCTAAACCTGTTAAATTCGTGTCGAATTCATGTTAGTTTTACAAGTCGTATATAGAATTGTCAGGCCTACAAGGGACCATGGGAAAAGTGACTTCCCTCCTCCTCTTCTTCCTCCTCCTTTCTCTCTTTCTGAGGAAGAGGTTACCTAGGGGAGAGAGAGAGATAGAGGAGGAGGTGGAAGCCACTATACACTTTTTCCATAATCTCTTATGGAGAAAAAACATTTGGTTTAGACATTAAGTCGGATGGGCATGTAAATGGATAGGCTGTATTATGACAAAAAGAAGTCTGCAAAGGCATCTAAGAGGTTTAGACTGAAATCAAATGCTACATTCATTTGCCATCAATATGGAGAGAGAGAGGCACCCCGAATAGAATTTAGGAACAAAAATGTAAGTAAATGTGTATGAAAAATCTCAAAACTCAGTTAGGTTAATTTGAAGGCAGAACCGAGTTGTATTTGTATATACAACAAAGAAGTAACTAAAAATCAGGGATAACGAATACATACTCTGACAGCAAAGAAGAAGATGAGCCTTCCTTTTGTTCATCGCCATCCTTCCCCAAACAAACTTGAATGGCTTCTTCTTCTGCATAACCTTTTCCTCTATGATCTCATGGCCTTTTTTCATGTTTAACTAAACCAACCAAGTACAAGCTCCTTGTTGTGTCTACCTCACCCTCCACAAAAAGAATGCACCCATGATGTATAGAGAAAATTGACTTGTCCATCGCTTTTCTGATTTAACTTTGCAAATTCTAGCTAATTGGGCAAAATTCAAAACAAGATATCTGTTTCATACTCCTTTCTCTCTACCTTCCTCAACCTCAAAACCCTACATTATTGTTAAAGCTTGTTAGAGTATGTGTGGCTCATATTTGCTGTGTGCACAATGACAAGGAAGCAGATGTCGGAACGGGCGGAGCGTAGTGGAGTGGAGCGGAGCCCGCGACGGCATCTGCCTTACGGGATTTGTATGAGGGGGATGCTGATTAGTTGGATTGCCCCCACGGTACGGTACAGTGATATTTTTATAAATATGTCCATACTAGAGTTATATAAATACTTAAGATGTAACCCTACTTTGAATAATGGAAAAGAACGGCCGCTAGCTCTTGTGGATGTAGGTACATTGTCGAACCACGTAAATCTCTGTGTTACTTTCTCTTGCTTTCTTAATTGTTTGATTCCTTATTATTCACCATAATTATTGCACGATCACAACAACTAGTATCAGAGCTTAGGCTACGATGTCTGCGATTTCTTCTGCAAAATTTGACATCATGAAGTTTGATGGAACTGGAAATTTTGGATTATGGCAGAGGAGGGTGAAGGACCTATTAGTGCAGCAGGGCATGGTGAAGGCGTTATATGGAAAACAACCGGCAGGAATGGACGACATGGATTGGAAAGAATTGGAAGCGAAGGCTGTGGCGACTATTAGGCTTTGTCTGGCTGATGAAGTGATGTATTACGTCATGGATGAGGAATCACCGGCGGAAGTTTGGTTGAAATTGAAAAGTTGGTATATGTCCAAGTCGTTGACAAACAAGCTCTATCTTAAGCAAAAATTATATGGTCTTAAGATGTCAGAGGGCTCGGATTTGACCCAACACATCAATGTGTTCAATCAGATCATCAGCGATCTGAAGCGAGTTGATGTGAAGTTCGAAGGCGAAGACAAGGCGCTGATGTTGTTGAATTCCCTACCAGATTCTAATAGAAAATATTAGAATTAAGATGTTTGATGGTGTGGTTAGAACGTTGNTTTCTGTTTTATCTAGTTCAGATCGTTTAACAGATTCTTGGATTATGGATTCAGCATGTTCCTATCACATGACACCCAACAAAGATTGGTTTGACACCTACAGGTCAGTAAATTCTGGTTCTGTTCTGATGGGTAATGATGCATCTTGCAAAGTTGTTGGAATAGGAAATATTAGAATTAAGATGTTTGATGGTATGGTTAGAACGTTGTGTGATGTTAGACATGTACCGGATCTAAAAAAGAATCTGATTTCATTGGGCACTTTAGATTGTAATGGTTATAGTTACAAATCTATAAGTGCAGTAATGAAAGTGAGTAAAGACATGCTGACAGTGATGAAGGGACAGAAAGTAGCAGGAAACATTTACAGACTGTTGGGTACCACGATTGTAAGTGGAGTTGCTGCTGTAGAGTCTGAATCAGATAGTACAATCTTGTGGCATATGCGGCTGGGTCATATGAGTGAGCGTGGGATTGTAGAGCTTCATAAGAAAAATCTATTGAAGGGTGTCAAGACATGCAAGCTCAATTTTTGCAAATATTGTGTTCTTGAAAAATAAAACAGGGTGCAGTTCAAGACAACCACACACAAGACAGATGGAATTCCAGACTATGTCCATACAGATGTTTGGGGACCAGTTAGCGTAGTATTACGGGGAGGATACATGTATTTCATGAGTTTCATTGATGACTACTCGCGAAAGGTCTGGGTGTACTTCATGCGGTACAAGTCTGAAGCGTTTGCCAAGTTCAAGCTGTGAAAAGCTGAAGTAGAGAACCAGACAGGGAGGAAGATTAAATGCCTCAGGTCAGATAATGGTACTGAGTACACAGATTCAAAGTTCCAGGAGTTGTGTGAGCAGCATAGGATCAAGAAACACTTCACAGTCCGCAAGACACCACAACAAAATGGTGTAGCAGAAAGGATGAACAGAACGATAGTTGAGAAAACTCGGTGTCTCAAGTTGAATGCAGGGCTTGCAAAGAATTTCTGGGCAGAGGCAGTGAATATAACATGTTTCTTGATTAACAGATCACCGACGGCAGCACTAGATGGGAAAGTATCAGAGGAGGTATGGAGAGGTAGTGAGGTAGACTACTCTGGTTTGAGAGTGTTTGGATATCCAGCCTATGTACATGTTTCAAGTGAGGAGAGGTCGAAGCTTGATGCGAAGTCTAGACAGTGTATCTTTTTGGGATATCAGAAAGGGGTGAAAGGCTTCAAGCTCTGGGATCCGAAGGCAAACAAGATGGTAATCAGTAGAGATGTGATTTTTGGTGAAAAGGCCATGTTGCAGCGTACTCAATAAGAAGAGAAATAAGTGCCAGAAAACTGTAGCACTAATGAGCATGTGGTGCAGGTGGAGTTAGAGAACCATGGTAGAGAAGAGGATGCTCAGCATGTAGAGAGTTCTATCTCAGGTGATCAGCAACATCATAGTATAGCCACAAACAGGCCCAAACGCAATATCAAGCCGCCTACCAGGTATAGTTTTGAAGATTTGGTTTCTTATGTGCTTATTACTAGTAACGGGGATCCTACAACTTTTCAGGAGGCAGTACAAAGCCAAGAGAAAAGTAGATGGATGGGTGCTATGGTGGAGGAGATGAAGTCTCTGCATAAGAACCAGACGTGGGAATTGGTGGAGCTTCCCGAGGAGAAGAGAGCGATAGAGTGCAAATGGGTGTATAAGAAGAAAGAAGCAGTATCAGAAAAGGGGGTGGAAAAATTCAAGGCTCGTCTAATAGCAAAGGGTTACTCACTGAGAAAAGGGGTTGATTATGATGAGATCTTCTCTCCCGTGGTCAGACACACTTCCATCAGAACAGTGTTGGCACTAGTAGCACATTCAGATATGCAGTTGGAGCAGATGGATGTAAAGACAGCTTTCCTTCATGGCGACTTGGAGAGTTTGTTGATAAGGGTCATGTAGAGAAGAAGACTTCAACTAAAAAAAAAAATTGTGATGAATTTTATACAATTGAATCAAAATCGATGACAAGTAGATCAATGTTGACCATTGTTATGCTTTTATAAGTTAAAAATTCAACTTTCTTGCATTTGATATTAGATGGACATTAACTAGATTATGCATTTTGAGTGTGGAGCCCTCTTTGTCCATAGTCAATGGACGTAATTTCATTGGAGAGCCGTGCTTATGCCTTATACATAATCTTATCTTATACGTAATCTTATCTTTTACACCCATCACTAATAAAACATTAAACAAGATTAATAAATCTTACTATTTTAATAAAATAATTGTTAAATAAGGTGATTATTAATAATTATTAAAAGAATAAAACTCATTACACTTATAAAATAATACATTATCCCGTTTTACTTTTTAAAAACTGTTTAATAGATAGATTTTTCAACATGTGGTGGTCCACTGTCGCTAACCGCATAAAATAATTAGTTACACCTTATTAAGGTTTAACGTTGGTGAAGGATCGGAGGAAGGTTCTTCGCGAATGGCTTCATTGCCAGACAATGGGGCCCGTCAATAAAACAATGTAATTCTACAGTAATTTGCAACAATCAGCTGTGGCATAATGGCTCCGCAGTCTGCCGTTGAACGATTAGGTTACGGTTCAAATTTTATCGGTCCCTCTGGTATAAAAATTTCAAATAGTAACCAAAAAAAAAGTGTAAGAGTGGGTCAAGAGTATCATTGTGTGCGAACTGACCCTCATTAAACTCTATAGGGATATCATGGGAGCCTGTCTATTTTTTTTTTAGTTTTTCAATATTAGTTTCTTGAATTAAGCAGATTGTAAAATATCTGTATCATTATTTTTAATGTTTAGAAGTCTCAAGTTCTAGACTATTTTTACATTTGTTGTCACTAATTAAAAGTCTCTAGAGTTATTGTGAATAGACTCGGTGTGCATTTTCTTGGTCAAGATAGATGGGAACGAACTCTACAAACTAAATTCGGATCTCACAATCAAAACTAAGAAAATACAAGTTTTGAATGTGGAGTGTGTTTTTGTTGATTTATTCACGCCCCCCTTTTTTTTGTATAGATATATATATATATATATAGATTTGGATTGAGGAAAGCATTCACCATGTGTCTTTTGTGACAATACTAAGAACGAGTGTGCAGACACAAAAGACTAAACTTTTACTTACGAGCAAATGGTAAGCCTCGACACATGCCCACATTCACCAAAGGTATAACCGTAATATAACACCATCATTGTCGAGTGATGTCACTCTCCTATAATAAACCTACAAGTCACCAAGTGGAGTTTATCTTGTCCACTTAAAAATTTATTATAAAATAGTGACACCATATAACAAAAGTGATGTGGTGTTACCGTTACACTTAATATTTACTCGTTAGTCACGGGCTGGCCCAAAATTCCAATGGGCCTAAGTCAGCTCTCCATGTGACGGCCCATGGACAGTCCAATAATAAGCAGGCAGGACTGTGGACCACAGTCCACGAAATTCGACTCTTTCGGTCCAGCTAGAGAGCCTGGCTCACTGGTTTTATAAAATCTAAAAAGATATTTAATTTGGAAAAAAAAAAAAAACAATTAAACATTAGGCTCACTAGGGTCAATCTGATTGACCTACAATAGGCCTTAGTCCGGCATATTGTAGTTGACAATAAGGTGCAAGTGAGTCCGGCGGACCGGCTAGTCCGGTCCGTTCCCAAGACTTAACAAATGGGCTAATTTTAAAAGGATTGTTTTTTATAAACAACCTGACATGTTATGAATCAAGAAAAGTGAGGACGAAGTAAAAAGAAAGGAAGCATACAACTTGCAGTGGAAATTGTAAATTTACCAAATAATACTCGTAGGTGTGTCAAAATTATCTATTAACACCAACACAACATAGACTCTAATACGAATCACATAGCAAGGGAGTAGAGGTGAGAGTGAAAGAGAGAGCAGAAGTGTAAAATCAACTAAATTCAAACAAATAGTCGAGTAAGAATGTTTTAAGAGCGTCATATTATATACATATAAACACATATTCACTTACAAAAGTTAATAGATGTACAATTATGTGACAAACTATTTGAGACTTTTGCGGGTGATTTATCATTTTTTTGGATAATTTGTCACTTTTGTGGGTGTTTTAACAGCTGTTGTGGTAATTATTTTTACTATTTTTCTTCAATAAAAAAATTATTATTTTTGTGGGTGATTTACTACATTTGTGAGTATTTTTACTATTTTTGCGGTAACTGTTTTTAACATTTTTTCGGTTCTACAACAGTGATAAAAACACCTACAACGATAGTCAAAGTATCTACAAATATAACAAGCCGAAGTATAATATCGAATTTTTTTTAGTAGCATAGACAACTCCTACCTTGTTGGTCACGAATTACATATGCACAGTCCTTGATATCATCAAATAGGTGTATGTAATCACCATTTCTTAAGAGGATTAAAGTTAGGCGCACTTTCTCAGACAGTGAAGAAAATCTTATTACTTTTGATTAAATCTTTATTGGTATATAATTAGGTTGAGGGTAAATGTATCCTAATCTCTCAGAAATCTGAGAAAAGTAGTCATCTAGCTCTTTTCTAAACTAAAATTGTTTTGAATCCTAAGAAACTCTCTTGAGTATAACTCGAGATGCTTTTGGATATCTCTTGAAGAAAACTAATTTTTTACTCAATGAAATTATTTTTATTGATGAAACAACAAGACGAAGTTAATTTTTAAGGAAGATGAGCTGGAAATATTTAGCTCTAAAGCAAGTAACAGAACAATTTCAAGAGTGTCAACTTGAATCAAACACTTTAAAGATTACATATAACACAATAATGAGGCTGTTGCTGCAACACAAACATCGATTACGCCGGTTGAGATGGATTTGGCTCTGCTGTCACGTTGCATCTGACGACGACGTTGGGGAAGATGAGGGTAACCACATTGGTTACTCCATTGTAGATCCAAAAATATCCACACTTGAGTATATTTCGAGCCAATATTATTGGTAAAAATGTCAATACAGCAAAAGTAATGAGTTGCCCAGGGAAGCGTGGTGAGAGGATAACCGATCCTAGTGAGACCGAAGAAAGAACTCCAGCTACGAGAATAACATGGCTTAAGAATATTTGCAAGTATTTTGGTGTTTGAATTTGATTTCTTATTCCCATAGCGAGGCAGTAGATGGAAGTGGCTATACAGAAGCACCACATATTGATAGGCCGAGCTTCGAATGGATCCTCACCTTTGGATTGATACTGCATGGTGACCAGGGCAGCTAGTAATGGCACCAGATACTTGAAGACCACGTGGCTTGGAGGAGATGATGATGTGAATTTTTGCTTGCTTCCACTATCACACAAATGCAAAATCAAACTGTTTTAGATCACAAAATTTAAGAAACTGAGGTGCCAATGTTTTTCATGTCAGTCGTAGTCACCGTTGTGTTTTGTCTCTGAGTAAGGATTGGAACTTGTTTGTTTGTTTGTAATAGCTTTGATATCTTTAAATAGAGTTGTTAGGACTCGTTGACACGATACCAATATAACACGAATACGATACGAAATTAGAAAGTTTGAATTTTTCTTAAACTACCATTTTTGTAAAATAGTACACCTGACACGATATGATTAATAAACGAATTGAGTATAAATAAAGTCAATTAAAAAAAATACACAACACAACTCGTATTTATACCAATTATATACGACCCGAACTCAATATGACATGATTCATTAAACACGAATTAATAAATGAATCGGATATGAGTGTAGTGCTTTTAACACAAACCCACTAAGACCCAACACGAACCCACTTCACCCGACACGATTGACAGACCTACCTTCAAATGTCATTTATGTGGCTCAAATCTTTTAAACCTAGTAAATATGAATCACCTACTATTTTCAACGATACTTTATTTAACTAACCTGCTTGCATAGCGAGGAAGAAGATCATTCTTGCTTATGCACATTATCATTCTCCTTTTGTTCATCCTTCGCCGAGCAATCTTAAATCTCGTCTTCTCTCTACCATTGTCTTGACTTGTGATTTCATGGTCACATTCCATTTTGAAGTGCACCCAACCTGTTTGGGGTTCCTGCAAGTCTCCTCTACTCTATCTTACCCCCCCCCCCAACCCTAAAACGCAATATATATAGGGTAGCCTTGCAATCTGTCTTCCAACCTCGACTTGGAAAATTCCACTTGCAAATCTCTATTGCAATCTCTATATGGTCCATGAAAAATGACACTTGCAATACCTACTTGGAAAATGTCACTTGCAATACCTACTTGGAAAATGTCACTTGCAATCTCTGTTTGCAATCTCTACATACAAAGTATATGGAAAATGATACTTGAAATCTCTATTGTGATTTCTACATGGAAAATGATTCATCTGACTCTTTGTTTGAGGGACTTTACCTTCCATGAATATCTACTTGCGTATCTAGTTTTTAGATTTTATTGTACCCTAATGATTTGACATAATATCTTGAACTAATGATGTAATAATTGACAAAATTCAAGAATATTACCCAATAATCATAGTTATAATAATGTTATTGGACTATAAATTAGCACACGTCATTAAGTCATAGATATTAAATTTGATAATATTGTATGTTACGACTCGTATAGTATAGATCAAAAATAACTATTCAATAGTAATTGATCTATTTTATAGAACTTTAAAAACAGTCATAATACATTAGGATCNTAGTATAAAACAAAAGTAACTATTTAATAGTAATTGATCTGTTTTATAGAACTTTAAAAATAGTCATAATACATTAGGATGGTCTCATATAACTTTAAAAAATAGTAATTTGTTGTGACTGAATTGTAAACTCATCTGATTAAATGGTACTATTTAGTACCATAAACTCTCTTCCTAAAGATTCGTCCAAGATAGAGTTTTAAAAAGTCAAGTTTTGTTTAAAGACACTTCAAGGATCCACCAAGTCAACTATGTGTGTCCAAGAATCCGTCAGCTGGCTTCACGCATCATTCATGCATCAAATCGTACAATAGATTGCTGTTCGGATAGAGCCATATTAATGACTACGACCTCTTTATTTTGAGCATTTTTTTAAAAATAATATTTTTCGACCCAACATATAACACAATATATTTTTTTCAACAAATTAATAGGTTAGATTTGATCAGTTTTTGAAATGAATTTAAAAATAACATGATCTATTAATTTAAATATTAAATTAATTAGGTTAATATCAAACATGAATTTGTCTCGATAAATACATTCAACTTATATTGTATAAATGTATGATTTTTATTATCTTTTACCAGGTATTAATATGAATAGCTTTAAAGTAGGAGGATTTTTTTACTTATTTTTGCTATTATGTGGAGTGATATATGTATTTTTAGTCTACGAAACATTGAAGTCATAGTCTCGGATATTTCTGTGAGTTTGAGAGAACACAAAGGGCCTACATTGTGGGTCCGGGGTCACAATGCTTTGCAAGACAGCAGATCACTTGCCACTATCCCCAAAGGAAACCCAAGTTGTCAATGTGAGAGAGCGAGAGAGAGAGAGACAGAGAGAGGGGAGATAAGCTGCAAGGTGAAGGGACACAAAAAAAGGGGGGTTAAAATAGCATCATAGAGTAGAAATTAAAGTGGTTTATCATGTTATTTTGGGGGTATTTTTCCCAATGCATGAATAAAGTTCGACCTTATCACAAAATTAGTGAATTATGATTGATTATAACCTTGCATAAATTCAAAAGCAACCTTATTTGTAGTCAGATAAAGACCGAATATATTTTGTTAATATCAAACATAAATAACATAATTTTACTCTAAAAAATCTATTTGACTGGTGTTGTATGCAAAAGTTTGAGAATATTTTTTTTTGTCTTATTCATATCTTGATTTAATAGATATTTTATGAATACTTGTGTAGAATTAAAGAATAATGTACTTGATCTTACTAACATATGAGTCAACTAGATTTGTAATTTATGGGAGGACCTGTCAATGATGGGTTTAATTCAAAACAAAAAGAGTATAATTTTGGTTTTCGATTCACAGGTCATACTTATCGATTCAAATACAATCATAGATTTTTGGATGTTTCATTGATTTATGGATAAAGTAAAATAAAATGGTAAAATATTTTTTTTCAAATATTATATCTTTATTAAATTATAAAAATAAAAATATAATATCAAAAAATTAATTTTTTAACTACTTAAATTGTTTTCTTACCTACCCACAGAAAAGGATTACAACATCATTTCATCCGGATTCTTGTCGGACTATATATGGGTCGCTTTGATTGGGTTAAGTGACTTTTTAGTTTTTACCAGGTCAGATCATAGTATTGGGCTAAGTGCCCATTTTTTGGATCCGACAAAGGAAGTACAAAATATAAATATAAATCATTTCTTCATCAGGGGTTAATATTTGTTGTTAAATCGCAAACAATTATATCCTTTTGTTGGGTATTATTCTCTCCATGTCTCAAATGCGAGTTTCAAGTTTATGTATATCGTAAACAATGGGTGGTTTATATTTATTGGGCCAAAAAATGATTAATCTCAGATAATTAGTCATACCCTATAATTGTGATTCTGGTAGTAGTTATGGTCATTGTCATCATGATCGTGAATGATTAAGAATTTCATTCTATTAACACGGACAATTACATAACAGTATCAAACATATAAACTAACTTAATTGTAGGACATAAATAAATATTGATTTTGATCAAGACTAATGTTTGACATTATATCTTTCAAATAGATTTCGCCCTAACATTGGTATTTATGGACTTCCTGTGTCTGCAGCCTTGCAGGATATAATGATCAATCATACACAAAAAACACTATGATTTGTATATCTGAAGAATTAAAAATTGTGTTTTGTACTCTCTAATATGAACATGGTAGAATAAGTAACTCATATTTAATATATGAAGAGGCTCATTAGGTCACAATACATTATATCCTCATATTATATTCTTAAATTATGTCTCAATATCAGTTATGTATCTATTTATTTGATACTAGCAATGCACCACGTGTGTTGCATTTGAATAATTTTTCTTAAAAAAAATTAATAAATATATATTTGGTATATGAGTACTTGAATTAAATATTATCTCAAATTTATCAAATTTATTTTTTCAGCTCTCATGCTCCGCTATAAATTTTTTGAAAACTTTGTATATTTTCAAGAGTTATTGTTCTAACTTTAAGAAAAATAAAAAAATAAAAAGAAAAAAAATAATTAAAGTTCTATTTTGTTTTTGTAGTTTTGTAATTGAAAGTGATTTTTTAGTGATGTTTGAAAATTAAATTTTTTTTAAATTAATTTGATTAAAATTCCACTTACAAATTATTGAATAAAATAAAAATAATTATCAGTATACCAATCGTATTAGAACTTACTGTATTTAGGATTAGTTAGGTTAATTGAGATAAAATTTAATATACAACGTCATAACATATATTATAAAAAATATTAAAATTTTTAAAAAATTCAAGTTTTCACATAAACTGTTAACACAGTTTAAAAAATTTACTGCGACTAAAAAATCATGTAAAACTATATATACATTATTTTTTATTTTAAAAATAAAATCGTTAAACTTTTTGATGAAAAATAACATATACATATGTAGTCATAATATTATCTTTATAAATAAGATGAATATTATTGTATTGATGGAGTTTTTGAAATTTTTGTTAAAATTTAAAATAATGCATATATTTTTTAAGAATAACATAATCAATAAAAAAATTTCATAAAAATTGACATTTATAAATAGAGAATAGATAATTAGAAAATTAATTTAATTAAAATTCTACTTATAAATCATTGAAAAAAATAAAAATAATTATCAATATACCAATCATATTGGAATCTTAATATATTTAGGATTATCTAAATTAATTAGAATCAAATTTAATATACAATTCTGTAATATATATTATAAAGCATATTAAATTTTTTTTTAAAAAAAATTAGGTTTTCACATAAAATCTTAATAAAGTCTGAAAAATTTACTGTGACAAAAAAATCATGTAAAACTATATATATATACCAAAACATGAACTAATTGCGGAAATAGAATTAGGAGAATCATGAGATATAAATGGAAAATACAGAAAATATTATTACAAGAAAATAAATACTTACAACACTAGAACTACTGGTCTAGTGAAAATAAGCAGTAAAATAAAAGGCTTCTGAGCTCTTCTTTTGCATTATTGAAGAAGGTTTTACAAGAGAAGGGTGTGTTTACAAGATTTAGAGGGCTTGTAATGTAGTCGAAAATTCGACTTGGTTTTTTCTTCTGAATGGAGTTGCCTTATATAGGGATAAGGGACTCCGAATGGAATCTTTGCAATTATTTCTTTTTTGTTTTCACTTGTGGGTAAAGCATTTCACTTTTCTGCTGTCAGTTGGAAAGTGGAGTAATATGAATTCACCCATGGTAAAAGGACAGACAGAAGGGACTAGTGGGTCCTGCTTTTGTCCTGAGAATCTATCTTTCGGTGGAAAAGTAGATTCGATTGGCATAATGTGATATTATGATTTACATAGAATGGACAGCTTTTCTTTCTTTATTGGAAGAAAGTAGTGATTGAAGCCATTTTATGTAAACAATAATTCACGGGAGGGCCAGATCCGGGGTGAGGTCATCAATATCTTCAAATGCTGCAAATGGATCTTGGGCATATCTTGGGGGAAGCTCTGCTGATACATATCCTTGCGAAGATGCTGATGAGTCACTATCTGAATTAAGCTGGTGGAGGAGCTTCTGGAGGAGCTTAGCCTTGGACTTCCTCTTGGATTTCTTACTGGAACCCTTAGATGAAGATTCCTCTGGCTGGACTGCCTTTTCATGAAGGCTGGGCCTAATTTGCTGAGCAGACTGGGCCTTAACAGGAATGACTGGTAGTAAGGTACTTGGAACTGCTACTGGAGTTGGTACCTTGACTGGAAAATCCTCTTGAACCAGGGCAATAATGTTGCCTTGTTGGAACCTGGGCCACCATTTGGCATAAAATTGCCGGACTAGATTGAATCCAACAATTTCCCATTGCCATTTGAGAATCCATGGGACTTTGTACCTGCAAATAAATATTAGTAAAAGAGGTATAGGGCTCTCGTGTTTACTAGGACGGTAAACAGATGAGAAGATATTAATCTGATCTGAAAGATCAGCTGGAAAGATTTCATTAATGGGGCCGTGTTGATGCCACCACTGTAGGAACCACGCAGGAATGCGGCTCTTGAAATCTTTATGAAAAGATAATAACCAGGAATGAGTCAAATCCTCATTCTGGTAGAGTAATATTTTAGACCATGACTCAATGTAGTCATAGTAATTAAATTGTCTGGTGTGAAATGGAAGATCTCGGAGTAAAGATGGATGAGAACCCCATTCCTCAACAGAAATAATGTTGCATATAGTTAATGCATGATAAAGAGTTTTGGATGGGTCATTCTTATCCNTAGCTTAATCTTAGGAGCTGAAATGACTAAACCATTTTGTTTTACTAGTTCAAAGAAAGCATACAGGTGCTTCCAATGTTCTTCTATTGAACTGGAGAAGATGAGAATATCATCTATATAGACAATAGAAAAATGACTTATACAATTAAATATTTCATTCATTATGTNGAGAATATCTTGGTAGAAACTATGTGGTTTCTCAAGATCAACAGGAATGAAATTCCAACCTTTAGGGAGGTAGGCTTTCACCAGATCTCTTGGATCCTTGTACTGGGAATGAGTAAATTCAATGGCTAATACATTATGGGTAAAAGCTTTGACATAATCAACNTTTTGAGCCCAAAAGCCATAACATTCCATTCATAATGCCCAAAAGGGGTGGTGAATGGAATTTTATACCTATCCTCAGGGTGGATTTGTATTTGCCAATACCCACTTTTGAGGTCAAATTTGAAAAAGATAACAGACTTACTGAGTCTTTTTNGTAGTTGAAATGGCTACTGGCCTTATGACTAAAGATGATTGGGCTACTGGCCCTGGTGATGGGGCTACTGGCCTCATTGGGTTAGGGTTTCCTAATGACAGTTACCTGTTTGACAAGACTATTGGCAAGTCAAGTTCAGGTTTTGGTAAGACATGTTTATCCTNATAACAAGCCTTGGCACTCCTCTTTCTAATTCTGCATTTTTAACAACATAGAAAGCAAGGCAAGACCAGGGTGACTTACTTTTCCGAATNCCAGATGAACTGGGTTTCCTAGTTGCCATGAGGTTCCTGCAAAAATTCACGGGTTAGGAAATCAGGGATATAATTATTTTCTCCTTTAATATATTCTATATCAAAATCGAAAATACTTAAAATAGATTGTCATCTTGCAAAAATTTGCTTAGTAGCAATATTTTTAACATCTTTTGTTAAAACATCCTTCGCGGATTTACAATCAACCCGTATAAGGAATTTCTGATTTAATATAANTTAGTTGGGATATTGTCCTCACTAAACCCTTTGATATAGGGAAGTCTAACCACATGTGTATTCCTATGCCAGAATGTTGTAGGAAGGGATGAACAGACTTCTGCTTTTAATTTTTCTCTAAACTTNTATTCCTATGCCAGAATGCTGTAGGAAGGGATGAACAGACTTCTGCTTTTAATTTTTCTCTAAACTTTTCAATCTTTTGTTGTAAGATTGGATTGGTTAGGTGATCTTTAATTCTGAGGTGGTTAATCTCTTCTTTAAGAAATTCCACTTGTTTAATTTTATTATGAATAACATTAAGGGACTTAGAGACTGAAATGTCTTTTAGTTGCCTCAAATGTTTTCTTCTTGGTTTGGTAATGAAAGGAAATACAACCTTTTTTCCAAAGGACTTGGTTGTTAGTCCATCCGTATCTGTACTAAAAGGGTACAATAGATATACGAATGGTAAACCAAGGATAACTGCATCTGTCATGTCTTTAACCAAAATAAATGATGTCTCAAAACAAACATCTTGTTGACAGACATGCACCCTAGGAAGTTTGTATTTAACATTCATTTTACTACCATTGGCAGAACTAATTCTTTCCATTGTTTTTTCATAAAACATGGTTGGAACCAGTCCTTCTTGGATACAGTTAACATCTGCACCTGTATCAATAAGTGCAATAATGTTAAGCTCAAAGTTATTATTGATGACTATTTTTACTTCAACATGCCATTTTTGGACAGTTAAAGAATTAATTAGGCTAATTCTTTTATCATCATTAGTGCTTACTTCATGGAATGAAGGCAGGTTCGTTACACCAGAAGTTTCCGTCTGAAAGGAGGAGGTTACTGGTATCCCCTGTGTGTAGCCTTGNCAGAAACATAATTTAGGGAACCTAAAAACCTTTGAAGCTGATTTTTATCTAATATTTCATCAGGGAACTTATCTGCAAATTGGATAGCTCTACTGATGGGGACTATGGTAGACTTCTGGATGTTGTATCCTAAAAACCTTACTGAGGTTTGGAATAGCTTAATCTTAGGAGCTGAAATGACTAAACCATTTTGTTTTACTAGTTCAAAGAAAGCATACAGGTGCTTCCAATGTTCTTCTATTGACCTGGAGAAGATGAGAATATCATCTATATAGACAATAGAAAAATGACTTATACAATTAAATATTTCATTCATTATGTTCTGGAATTCGCTTGGAGCATTTTTGAGCCCAAAAGCCATAACATTCCATTCATAATGCCCAAAAGGGGTGGTGAATGCA
>CAUOFW020003347.1:388429-443140 GCA_963454935.2 Ilex paraguariensis | reverse complement strand
CCACTGCCACCCCCCGACCCCCCCCCCACCCCCACCATTGCCACTACCCCTCCTCCACCCCCATTGTCCCCCCACCACCATCATCATCACCCACCATCAATTGCTACCACCGTCGTCTACCACCATCAATCACCCCCATTGTCATCTCATTCTCATATTTATTACCGATACCACCAGCATCACACTACCACCGTCAGCACCCACCACCACCATTGTTGTCCACCGCTACCCACTACCACAACCCATCACCCACTACAATAGCCCACCACCGCCCGTTGTTGCTCAATTATTTTGAAACTTACACATACACCAAATCCCAAATTGAAGACTGAAAATTCCATCTTTAAAATGGGCATTTAGGAGATAGTCTTTTTGTGGAAGTCCATCTTGAATCGAACCTCTCATAAGACGGACCAATTTTTTTCAAAACGGACTTCTATGACTCCGAAAGTCTATTTGATCACATTACCAAACACACTCTTTTTTTTTTTGGCTAAAAAACAACAATTTTATTAATAACTGGAAAAAACAATAGAGAAAGGATCAATCAAAANTAGACATTGTATTTCATTATGCATGGGTTGCACTACATTCATGGGCATTGACATGAGTGGANAAGGATCAATCAAAACAAACGTGGACAAAGTTGTCCAACCTAATTATTAGTACAATCTATATTATTAATAAAAGTACCTTAATATGAAAAATTTTTGAATCCCTATTTTACCCATATAAAGAATTACAAAAACCATTATATCNGGGGACAAAATTCCCTTAAGGGGGAGAGAATGTAAAACCAAAAAAAAAAAATTATTATTATTATTATTATTAAAAATCCTAATAAAAGGGGTAAAATAATAATTAATTGTTAAATTATGGGTCAAAAACGTAAATTTTAAAATAATAATAATAATAATAATAATAAATTTATACTATATATATATATAAGTGGAAGACTTTGTCTTCCACTTTTTATTTCTTCTCCAGCCGGCGAGACAGAGAGAGTGAGAAAAAAAAATGAGTTTTTTATTTTTTTTTTCTCTTTTCTTCCTTCTCAGATCTACGAAAATTTAACCGTTTAATCGCTTCGGGTCAAGAACTAAAGTTGTTCTACTCAANAATTAATTAGTCATTGAGTGTACATAACACCAATGATGGGGGCTTGGAATGCTCGGACACATACGCATGACATTGCTNCTTCAGATCTATGAAGACAGGACCTTTTAATCGCTTCGGGCCAAGAATTAAAGTTGTTCTACTCAACGAGAGCTACGCAACCACACCAAATATCGTATTTTTCTCCGAAGGAATATCAAAGCCGATAATCTAGGCTTAAAATTTAAGAAGCTAAATTTGGATTTCCTTGGCGTTCTAGTAAGTGGTCTCATGCTACGAGAGGTAANGTATCAAATGATTGTTGCATGTGACATTCCATATGCATTTAGGTTGAGAGGTATTCTATATAGGAGTTACCCTATTAAGCGTTGGCTCACCCTTTATGGGAACATTTTTTCAGGTATCGCACAGGCATCCACCGAAGGCAAGGCCATGGGCCCGCTTTGACGACAGAGCCGGTCTGTGGCTTTTATTTTGACATTGTAGTCCCTTGTTTATACTTACTTTTGGCCTTGTATAATTTTTGTAACAAACATTTGGCATGTATATGGGACTCTTTTGGGACATTTATTCTTTTACGAATAAATGTATGTACTGATAATGATTATGATAGTATTCAAGACTAAACAATTGTGAATGGACAGATAGACCCGGTATGGTTAATATTGTACAGGTTGCATTTTGAGTAGAGCTCCTCGTACAAAGGAGACTATGCCCAAATTTTGTTAAGTTATGGATCCCGAGAAATGGGGCATAACGGTGTGGTATCAAATTACACGATATCCACCAGTATTACAAGGGTCGATGGATAATCAATCGGATAATTACAGACACCCGGATTATGGGGTGTCACAATATCTTTTTACAATTAAAAATCGAAATGATCATCATATGCTTATGTATTTAAATCTTCAAATTATCTCTAACATAACATCCCTTTTAATTATCTCTTCATAATCTATAAATATCAATTTCTATAAAAAAAAAATTGATTCACTATATAACCTTTAAAAAATATACATCATCATATTTTCAATGAAGTGTTTAAAATTTTTTTAAAAATTTTATCAATCTAATATTACTCACCTTATATGCAAAGATAACATTATGCCTACATATGTGTATTTTCTTTTTCATCGAAAAATTTAACCCTTTCATTTCTAAGATAAAAAATTATCATATATACAATTTTTTAAAATCAATTTATGTTACATTAGTATAATTCAGTCATAATAAACTTTCTGAGTTATTAAGAAAATATGTGAAAATAGATATTGTAGTGTATTTCTAAGTAAAATTTGAATTTTTTTAAAATTTTAATATTGTAGAATTTGAATTCTTTTTAGAATTTTTAAGTAAAACTTGCAAATCTTAGATTTTTTAGAGTAGTATATTAAATCTTATCCAAATTCACCAAACTAATTTTTAATTATAGTAAAGTTCGAATATGATTACTATATTGACAATTACTTTTATTTTAGGAAAAATTTCACCCAAATTCTCTAAAATTTGTCACTTAATCACTTAAATCTCCTGACATTTGGAATATTATACACAGATCTTCTTAGGTTTGTACGCGCGTAACACTTAAACTCATGCCGTCAATGTCCATTAGTACATCAATTAGTAAATTATATTTAGAACCTCTGAAGTTCGTAGGTGTCTAACACTTAGACCTCACAAGTTTGAAATATTATACTTTAATCCCCTTATTAGTTATAGAACTAATAGAATCTATTAAAAGACTAAATTACCCTAATTAAAAATAGAATATATTATATTCATTACATTCTGACCCTTTGTTTAATTTTTTAATTTTATTCCAATAAATTGTATAATTATATGTAAATAAATATGGAATTGAGTTCTTTGATATATTTATATTGCTTACTATTTTTTTCTCAAAAAAAAAAAAGAATTTGTTTTGATTTGATGTCAATAGATGATATAATGGAGCATGCAAATATGTTGATTAGGCTTATTTCATATGTTCATACATAATGATGGAAAAATTGACCTTAATCCAAAATGCTCCAGGTATGCCACTCCTATCTTCTAAATGCATTTCATATCTTTGAGTCATATACTAACTTAGGCATCGAAGAATAGACCCCAAAACTCCCCTCTAATCTCCGACTTCTTTTTCAGGTGATCAAATTTCAACAAACTGGCGTGCAATTAATCTAAATTTTGACATTAGTAGTATTAAGTGTAATATTTTCAGTTTAATTGTAATATTTAAACTTGAGGGATCTAACTATTACATACTTTAAATTTTAAGGATCTGATTGTAATATACTAATGAACATTAATGGTAGAAATTTATGCGTTATACACGTATAAACCTCAAGAGGTTTGTGTATAATATTTTAAATATTTGGGAGTCTAGGTGATTAGTGACAAACCTCAAGAAGTCTAGATGTAATTTTTTTTTTTTTATTCAAGAAATTATAAATGGAATCCTAATAGAATGAATTTCAAAAAATTTGATTTCTCAAATACCACTAAAAAATCAATTTCAATTACAAAATTCTAAAAAAAAAAAAAATTAACTAGTTTTTTTAATCATTTTTCTAGTTGAAATAAAAAATTTTGGTAATGTATAAAGTTTTAACAATCTATATAATAAAATAGCTTGCAATTCAAATCTCAAAAGTTAAACAAAATGACTTTTGTTATTCGTGATTGAGATCTCTTTAAGTTTTACTTTAAAGTTAATCTAACGGCTAATGTTAAAACTCCAAATTTAATAAGAAAAAATAAGTTTCTAACGGTGTGTTTGGAGTAATTTTTTAAAAGTGTTTTTAAGAATTATTTCTCATAAGTACTTTAAAAATATATATATTATTTTGAACCGCTTCACCATTACTTTTACCACCACCACCACCGACATTGCCACCGCCGCCGTCACCACCACTGCTACCTTAATCGTCGCCACTTCCATCACCACCACCGTCGTCACCACCACCACTGTTGTCCCCGTCACCACCACCATCATCACCGCCGCCGCCACTACCGCCACCACCACCACCACCGCTACCACAACTATTACTGTTTTCTACCACCACCATTACCACCCACTATCTACAAAATTGATGTTTAAATTTTTTTATTTTTTCTCTATTTTTATGATTTAATTTTGAATATGAATACAAATATATTTATTATTTACCATTTTTTATTACTCTGTGCCTTTAGGCACATGCAATATGTAGTCCTATAATAAAATATGAGTAATAAAAAACTAAGTTTGGTAAACTTGAGATGATATTTAATTCAAATATATGTATACCTAATATATTTTATTAATTTTTATATATAAAAATTATTCATGTTCAACGCACGTAGTGTATTGCTAGTATAAAAAAAACAAAAGACAAGACAATTGAATCATGATTAGCTCTCTCGAGTCTTGAGAGTATATCTCGCGGTATTTTTGGACAATATTGTAAATCTAATTTTTTGGTAAACAAAACCATTGGTAAAAAACATGACGAAGCTAATCAGCTCAAAAGCAAGTACAAGAACGATTTAGGAGTGACGAGTCTAATAAAAACACTTCAAACTGATTGATTGCAACACCATGAGGATGAGCGGAGAGGATTACACTCGTGGTGATGGATTTGGCTGCGCTGCCATGTTGCCTTGGGTGAACCAATCCCGAATATCTGGAATGAAGGTAAACCGATCGGTTGCTCTGTCATAGAGCCAACAAAATCCATGCTTTAGTTTATTCCATGCTATTATTATTAGCACAAATGACATTACACCAAAACTCAAGAACCCGAGGCAGCGTGGGAGGAGGACCGATAGTAATGAGACTGAAGAAAGAGCCCCAAAGAAGAGAATAACATGGTCTATGATTTGCGAGTATTTTGCAACACGGAGAGTATTTTGTTTCCTTATTCCCAATACAAGGCCATAGATGATTGTGGCTATAACAAAGCACCACATGTTTATCGGGTGTGCTTCAAATGGATCCTCATTTCTGGCTTGATACTTCGTGGCGACGAGGGCAAATAGTAATGGCACCAGATATTTGAAGATCTCGTGGCTTGGAGGAGACGATTTTCCACTGTCAGAAAAATGAAGTGAAGTAGTTTTAGAATACAAATTTGGTAAAAGAAGGTGCAGTACCTCTTTTGAATTATCCACATAAATTATAAGGTCTTCCAATGTTTGCTTATGAGTAAAATCAAAACGTCAAAAAATCGCTGATATGGTTATTGAAGTAGATGGTTGGCTAACTTCTGAATGTGTTTTTATTTATNAAGGAACTTTTCAAACACAGCAACATGCTAAAAAATTCTGCAGTTAGTCCGAATATAAAAAACAGAAAGAATATCCTCCAACGACAGACAGGCATCTAGAAGCTTAATCACCGATCTGGCCACCTGGGCATAAGATATATAAGGGAAAGTAACGAACATGCTCAGCCCAAAAAACTTAAGCTCCGGACATACATCAGTTTCCAACTGACAACAATAGGAGCATTCTAAAAGCATAGGGCATGATAGCCAGCCCAAGAACAAAAAACGTCATAAGAGTTTCTAAAAATTCCAATGAAGATCAAGCTTAATCCGTAATTCCAATGAAGAACAACAAAAAACATGACTTGAAATTTTGTTTTCAACAATAGACAACACTTGAATACTGCAATCAGGGTTAGTGTACACACCACACAATAGGAAAAATGAACAAGTGAATCCCATACAGTTTAATAAGGCTAAAAAGAGACCAAAAAATCCATTTGAAAGATGTCTAAAAGGACGGTATAAAAACCAAAACCAAAGTGAACATGGATTGAAATAATTGGAGAATTTAATGGAAAAAAAAAATTGAAAATGAACAACAAAATGCCAAACCCTGTACTCAAATACAAATATGAACACTGAACCAAAAAAAATGCACAAGACTGGAAACAAATGCATGATGTGGAACCTTGAAGATACTACCTAGTGCTAGTGGTGGTTATTGCATACACAGGAATATCATCCCTGTATATGGAAGTCCTGTACTTCCTCATTTTACTTATCCTTCGTGCAACCATCTTAAATCTGCTGTGAACCAGGAGAGGAGAGGAGAGGAGAGGAGAGAGAGAGAATAAAGGAAATAACGATATCACTGTGAGAGCTTATGAGTAAGTATGCAAGCAATGACGTTTATATCTATATATATATAAACTAAAAGGAGAGTATCCTTGTTTACTTTTGGGCCCACTCCATTGTCCAGAAGGTGGTTTGATATGTTTTGAGTTCTAATAAAGCGATAAATTCAATTTAATTTTTTTAATTTTTTTTTTAATAATAGTATAAATTTTTTAATATTTAATTTTTTTCCAGATGCATATTAATTGTTTAGTATCCATATTGTTTTCTAACATATCTCTTTTTATTGATAGTATAACTAATTGACTTAATTTTTAAATTAAATAAAAAATTTCAAAACTTTCAAATTCAAAAATTATTTAACAGATTATGTTGTCTCGTCATTGACACTCTTATAAAATTATTTTTCTATGAATTAGACACTACTCACGTAATATATGTTTGATTATATTTTTTAAGATTATAATAAAAAGGGTAAAATTACATGGATCTTATTTAGTAATTTTATTTGACGATTTTATTATTTTTTGTCATTAGATTGACAATGAATCTTATTATTAGTTGGTACTCACTATCAATTTTACACCTATGATCTATCATGCCACCAAATAAGATCATTAAATTAGTGATAAAAAATATTTTTTTTTCTTCTAAAACGTTATTGTGTGGGATTAATAGATTGAATTTTTGGGCTCAAAATCAGTTTAGAGCTTTTTTGTTGGTTTAGACCTTCGTATGGGGCTTTTTCCTTATAAGGTAATATTTATGGATTAAAATTGATTCGGGCTATATTTATAAATTTTTAAAATTTTGAGGCCCTCTGTATTGGTGGGGCCTAAAGCCACCGATTCTTTTCCTCCACTGTCGGGCAGGCCATGTGTTCATAACACAAAATTTCAACTTTGGGTCTTAGAAACTTGAAAAAAGTTTCAACTTTGTGTTATGAACAATGGAGTGGGATAATATTCCTCTGTACAGAGTAACTTTGTGTAGACCAACAAAAGGAAAATAATGATATGGCATTGAGCGGAGTCGGTATGCAACTAGGAAATCCTCCTTTGCAATCTATAAATGGTAAAGAGGGAAAAGTTTTTTATTTTATGGCAAGACGCAAATACCCTTCCCTCTTTACCATTTATAGATTGCAACGGACGATTCCACACTCCCCACATGACCTGGGTTTCTTCAACAATATTAGGGGTGTCTATTGGCCGGGTTACCCACAGATCTTATTATTCGGCCCAAAAATAGGCCCGAAGTCTGATAAGCCCAATAATTGGCCCGCCCGAACCCAATATCCTTAAAAAAAAAGGCTTGAGTTTGCCCCCAAATCCATTACCTGACCCGAAACCCGCCCGCCCGTCTGCAAGCCCAGCCCTATCTACCATTCCTATAAAAAAAAGTTATATTTTTAAACCATTAAATTTGAAACTTTAAAATAAATCTCTCAATATCAAAATTTGAAGTTTTAAAAATTTAGATATTATAAATAATGTATTATTTTCTTTCTCATGTATCAAGTATATAAGTTTTAAATGGTAGAGTAATACAAATGACAGATAAGTTAGTAAGTNTTTTCAGAAGAGTCCCATCAACTGCCCCCCAGCCTTCGATCTTCTGACACCGAGGACACGCGTTGTCAGGAGACGAAGGGTTTTTCCAACTGCCATCCGTCCTTCATTATGGCCTCGAGCAGCTTTCCCCGTCTTGGGATGTCGTGCGCATTAAATGCGCTGTTTTTTGGTTCTCCCGCCCAATGATGACAGTTTCCCCCCTATATAAAGGGGGTTCTTCTCCGGTTTCTATCATTTTGCCATTCCGATCTCTGAGCCAGAATACGCCTTTTCCGATCTGCTCGCCGGAGTTTTGTGTTTTCTCAGCCATCATCGACAGCATCTTCTCTTAAAAATCACAGTCAGTATACCCATTGTTGACTCCTGGTCCTTCCGGTGCGAGTTGTTTTCAAAGTTTTTTTCCTGAAAAACTCCGTTTCCGACGTCTTCTGGTGAGTTTCACAACCTTCTTCTTTATCGTCTTCCTGGCCTTCTTGTTCTCCGATTTGAGCGGTGGTGTCATCCGGTCGGTACCTCTTGATTTAAACCCTCGGGGAACTTCCTCAGGTTTTCAAGAGAGAACACCTTTTCCTCCCCTTTCTTTTTAGAGATGCCTCGTCGTCGCCCTGTTCCCGAGAATCCATCGGCTGGTCCCTCGGGGTCAGGGAAATACAAGGTGACGGGCGAGGCACAGATCGATAGGTTCAGGGCGAANAAGGAACTTTTCAAACACAGCAACATGCTAAAAAATTCTGCAGTTAGTCCGAATATAAAAAACAGAAAGAATATCCTCCAACGACAGACAGGCATCTAGAAGCTTAATCACCGATCTGGCCACCTGGGCATAAGATATATAAGGGAAAGTAACGAACATGCTCAGCCCAAAAAACTTAAGCTCCGGACATACATCAGTTTCCAACTGACAACAATAGGAGCATTCTAAAAGCATAGGGCATGATAGCCAGCCCAAGAACAAAAAACGTCATAAGAGTTTCTAAAAATTCCAATGAAGATCAAGCTTAATCCGTAATTCCAATGAAGAACAACAAAAAACATGACTTGAAATTTTGTTTTCAACAATAGACAACACTTGAATACTGCAATCAGGGTTAGTGTACACACCACACAATAGGAAAAATGAACAAGTGAATCCTATACAGTTCAATAAGGCTAAAAAGAGACTAAAAAATCCATTCGAAAAATGTCTAAAATGACGGTATAAAAACCAAAACCAAAGTGAACATGGATTGAAATAAATGGAGAATTTAATGAAAAAAAAATTGAAAATGAACAACAAAATGCCAAACCCTGTACTCAAATACAAATATGAACACTGAACCAAAAAAAATGCACAAGACTGGAAACAAATGCATGATGTGGAACCTTGAAGATACTACCTAGTGCTAGTGGTGGTTATTGCATACACAGGAATATCATCCCTGTATATGGAAGTCCTGTACTTCCTCATTTTACTTATCCTTCGTGCAACCATCTTAAATCTGCTGTGAACCAGGAGAGGAGAGGAGAGGAGAGGAGAGAGAGAGAATAAAGGAAATAACGATATCACTGTGAGAGCTTATGAGTAAGTATGCAAGCAATGACGTTTATATCTATATATATATAAACTAAAAGGAGAGTATCCTTGTTTACTTTTGGGCCCACTCCATTGTCCAGAAGGTGGTTTGATATGTTTTGAGTTCTAATAAAGCGATAAATTCAATTTAATTTTTTTAATTTTTTTTTTAATAATAGTATAAATTTTTTAATATTTAATTTTTTTCCAGATGCATATTAATTGTTTAGTATCCATATTGTTTTCTAACATATCTCTTTTTATTGATAGTATAACTAATTGACTTAATTTTTAAATTAAATAAAAAATTTCAAAACTTTCAAATTCAAAAATTATTTAACAGATTATGTTGTCTCGTCATTGACACTCTTATAAAATTATTTTTCTATGAATTAGACACTACTCACGTAATATATGTTTGATTATATTTTTTAAGATTATAATAAAAAGGGTAAAATTACATGGATCTTATTTAGTAATTTTATTTGACGATTTTATTATTTTTTGTCATTAGATTGACAATGAATCTTATTATTAGTTGGTACTCACTATCAATTTTACACCTATGATCTATCATGCCACCAAATAAGATCATTAAATTAGTGATAAAAAATATTTTTTTTTCTTCTAAAACGTTATTGTGTGGGATTAATAGATTGAATTTTTGGGCTCAAAATCAGTTTAGAGCTTTTTTGTTGGTTTAGACCTTCGTATGGGGCTTTTTCCTTATAAGGTAATATTTATGGATTAAAATTGATTCGGGCTATATTTATAAATTTTTAAAATTTTGAGGCCCTCTGTATTGGTGGGGCCTAAAGCCACCGATTCTTTTCCTCCACTGTCGGGCAGGCCATGTGTTCATAACACAAAATTTCAACTTTGGGTCTTAGAAACTTGAAAAAAGTTTCAACTTTGTGTTATGAACAATGGAGTGGGATAATATTCCTCTGTACAGAGTAACTTTGTGTAGACCAACAAAAGGAAAATAATGATATGGCATTGAGCGGAGTCGGTATGCAACTAGGAAATCCTCCTTTGCAATCTATAAATGGTAAAGAGGGAAAAGTTTTTTATTTTATGGCAAGACGCAAATACCCTTCCCTCTTTACCATTTATAGATTGCAACGGACGATTCCACACTCCCCACATGACCTGGGTTTCTTCAACAATATTAGGGGTGTCTATTGGCCGGGTTACCCACAGATCTTATTATTCGGCCCAAAAATAGGCCCGAAGTCTGATAAGCCCAATAATTGGCCCGCCCGAACCCAATATCCTTAAAAAAAAAGGCTTGAGTTTGCCCCCAAATCCATTACCTGACCCGAAACCCGCCCGCCCGTCTGCAAGCCCAGCCCTATCTACCATTCCTATAAAAAAAAGTTATATTTTTAAACCATTAAATTTGAAACTTTAAAATAAATCTCTCAATATCAAAATTTGAAGTTTTAAAAATTTAGATATTATAAATAATGTATTATTTTCTTTCTCATGTATCAAGTATATAAGTTTTAAATGGTAGAGTAATACAAATGACAGATAAGTTAGTAAGTATCAACCTAGTTGAAATTTATTCATTCTATTAAATGTAATTCATTATTTTATTTTTATCCATTTTGACGTTACTTTTGATTCAAAAATATAATTTACACAAATATTAAGTTACAAAAATATTCATTATTTTCAAATAAAGATGTATATAAAAAAGCTCGCAAACAGGTCCAACCACCCACATGCCAGTCCAATAAAATAGTAAATCACCTACTAAAATAGTAAATCACCCATAAAAATAATAAATTTTTTTATCATAAAACAACATATAAAAATTATAAAAATACCATTAAAATAATAACATTTGGAGGTACAGGTATGGTACCCATTTTTTTTGGGTACCTTTGGCAAATCAAATCCAACTTATTCTGACCCAAATATGAGTTTTTTTTTGGTCCGACAATATGAGTGTGGTATCTCCGATTGAGTACTTTTTAGTCCTAAGCATTAAAAAAAAAATGAGGGACTTAGGAGGTCGATCTCTAGGCTCAATAAGATTTTAAAAAAAAATTATTTGTTAATTTTTTTTTTTGGATTAAATTCCTGTTAAAAAGTTAAAGCAATAAATATAACTAACGCTCTTTATAATAGCAAAAAATAACGACAATGACATCACCTAATTTAAATATCTATTGTAAAAAATTACGTCATTATAATGTATATTCTTTTTCATAAACACAAAACGTTTGATAAGTAAGCTAAAAAAAATAAGTATGCAATTATATATATATATATATATATATATATATATATATAAACAAATTGAGTTGACATAAAATTTTATTTTAGTTTATTGTTCTGAATTGATCTTTTGAATTTTTCATGATTTTATTTTAGCACTAGGCTAGGCCCTAAATTGTCACGGTGTCCTAGTAGTGACAATGCAAGAAGAATGTAGTCAAACCTCTACGAACACGTCTGCATCTTTCCTTCCATAATTGCCAAGAAATGAAGAGAGGCACACCTCTAATAAGATGTGATTCCTTACAAACGCACTTTAATATCCTTGCCAGTGCTTATCAACTCTGCTTTGGGTTCGTGTTGCTGCAGGTTGGTCACCATTGATAGAAAGTGAAAGCTTGAATTTGTTGTGCCATAAATAAAGTGGCATTTCTTGTGCCGTGAGGAGAAGAGCTAGAGTTTGTGCGCATATTACTTGCTGCCCACACATAAACAAGTCGGACATCTTAAACCGGTTGGATTGACTTGTAGAACTGTATTTTCTACTCTTCGATGGAGTTGAAGAATTGATGACTTGTGCGACACAAAATTATGTGGCTTTATTTAAGTTGTTGTCATCCTAAAAACATGGCAACAAATGACCTGGATGGTTGTCTTGTTGTTTTGTATAGTACCTGCTCATCACAGGAAGATAAAAGACAAAATAAACACCATATTGTTATGGAAATATAATCTCTATCATGCTCTTCACCTTTTGCAATAATAGGCCTATTAACCCCTTAATTGAAGACACTACAATATCAAAAATTGAATTAATCTTATAATATTTGTATTTTAAATAATAATTTAATTTTTTTAATTGCGTAATTTAAAATTAAAATGAAGAGAAGTAAGTGTGGATTGACGTTAGGGAATATTGATCGAGTTGTTTAGCATTGGGAGTCGGTGTAAGGATATTGATATTTTGGGAAAAGGAAAAAAAAATTGGCATGAATTTTATACCATTGAATTAAAATAGATAAAAAGTTGATTAATTTTTTTCGTGTTTTTATAAGTTGAGAATTCAATTTTTTAAGATAAATTTGTGAAACTTTTAAATGTTTAAATTGTTAATATTTGCAAATCATATTTTAATAGTAATCACTAACTTTATTGCTAATTATGAACTCTTCTTTGGCCGTTTATCAACTTATATTAATCCATGATTCCATAATTGTTACAATGCACTTGTCTTTGGATGCATGGTGTAAAATGATGTTTTTTTGACCGAACAGAATTGTGAGTCAGTCAAACGGCAGATTTAGAGCGACGGTAAATACTCATCTATTCAAACAATATGATGTAGGTTCAAGTCCCGGAATTAATCTCTTTAAACAGGATAAAACTGCAAGTCATTTGTCTGTCCCAAACTCCATTGCAGGTACTGTGTTCTGTACAGATTTTTACCTCAAAAAATGCAAAAGACCACTCAATCAACAAGAATACAACAGGGTCAAAATTGTTTGGAGGTACATGATTCTAATTGAATTAGAATTCTTTTTCCGACTAGTAGCAACCATGAGACCCACCAACCACTAGAATTCTTTAAGAATCATATTTTCCTATTGAGAGAAAAGGTCAAACATCAAATTCTTCTGGAAAAATATCTGCATCCCTAGTTGGACCCTTCCCGAGCTTGATTTGGAGCTCCAACTGCTTGGGCAGAACAAGTTCAATTCCATGACCTGAGAGGGAAAAATATCTCTCCAGCACCATCTGTAATCAAAAAATGGGCAAAAAAAAGTGATAACATGTCAAAATCTATTGGGTACATTTTCCTATTTCTGCTTCTGCTTGCATTCTGTGACAAGTGATTAAGCAGGGGATCTATAGGGGTCTCTATGCACAAAAAGGGGGGAAAAACAGTGAGATTAGCACTTCCCTTTAAGTAGCAAAAAACTGAAAACTAAACAAATAAATAAATACATTGATAAATAGAACACAATGCATACTATAGCGGCGTAGGCATCAATGCTCCCTTGCCAAACAGACTTACTGAGACCCCTGAAAGGATTTGAGACGACTGCTTTAACAAAATTTATAAGTTCCTCTTCTGGAGACTAATCAGCACTACTTTGTCTAAAATCATCACATATTCAACATCACAAGGCCATACTTCCACATAGAAACTAAGTTACTAATGTCATTAATTCTTACGAAGAGAAATATAGCAACATTAACAATAAAATCAAGTGTACAACGCCTGAAAATAAAAATTTATAAATGCACTCCTGGCCATTTTCGATGGGTTAGATATATTTGAAAAAAGAAGGTGACCCAGTGAATGAGGCTCCCGCCACTGAAGNATCTAGTGTACAATGCCTGAAAACAAATATTTACAAATGCTCTCCGGGCCATTTTCGATGGTTTAGATATATTTGAAAAAAGAAGGCAACCCAGTGCATGAGGCTCCCGCCATTGAAAAGTGTGGGGAGAGTTAAATGTATGCAGCCTTACTCCACATGCGGAAAGGTTATTTCCGTGACTCAAATCGTTGAGGCCCCTGGTCACAATGGAGCAAACTAACCTCTGCACCAAAGACCACCCTCTAGTATTTAGCTTTTAGTGGGCATTTTCTTTTCACTAATGTCATCACTCTTATCATTTTCGCAACTGTGGGACAAAGAGACTAAAATGTAGGGGATGCTGCAACTAACCCTTTACATATAAGGATGTCAAGGTTCCACTTCATTCACCGTCTTCTCAGCAAACAAGTGGAGTATTGTCGAATCCAAATGAAGTTACTCTAAGTTGTTGGTGCTTCAGAGACTAGGGATGACGTATGTGCATTCTTGTAAAAGGTGGAAGACAAACTGGGCCATCGTATTCTAAATATTCGAAAAAGTCTATCGTGATTAAAATATCATTTGACAAGCTCTCATTGCTATGTAGTTGTAAGCATGATAAATATCAACACGCTACCCCACCCCACCCCACCCAACCGTGAGGGATTTTGTGTTCAAACTTCGTGGGAAATGCAACACACTGGTTCAACCGCCATGTATCCTTCTAATGCTCCATCAAAGATACATAATTTAACTCATTCACATAAAAGTGACATTAAACAGATCTATATAAACCAATGCTGATTCTTTAATCCTTGTAAGGAAAATTCCAACAAAATAATTAAGATGCAAGAGAGAAATTATTACATATTAATCATACGGTCCATAGCCTCGGTTGATGTCCCATGCTCATCCTGCAGGTACACTCTCCAACCCCTGTATTTTGGAATGCATATAAGTAGTCAATCTAACAGAAATTGAGCCGAGAGTCTAGCTAGCAATAGATGCAAGAGAAAATAACAGGAAGAACAAATATGAATGTCAAGCAGATGTCATGTCATGCTTCCATAGGAGGAGTCTTTTGCAAAGAAATAAAAAGTGAATTAACTTAGCATGATATATAGCTCCTAGAACTTTTCCCAAAATATAAATATACAACACTCCACAAAGTGTGATTGATCCCTGTATCGAAGGTGAGTCACACAAATCTTAGGAATTTCTTTCTTCCCCGTCCACTAGGACAACTGAAACGACATGAAAAATTCAGACTATTTTTTCTTTTTCTGAATGAGAAGTTTGCTTATCATTTTTCAATACGACAAAAATATACAGATGATATCAACCAGTCCCATGCTTTCAATTGCTTTGAACATTTCTTTCACAATATTTCATGCTTCAAGCTTTATGCTGATCAATTGTCATCATCCCTAGAAATCCTATGTTGACTTGATCATATGTATATAGTACACAACTACACATATGTAAATGTACTTCATCCAATTCTAACTTGTACAAAGAAGACAGTATGTAAACATCATCAGGAAACTATGTTGAGACTAGACTTCGAAACTCAAATTAAAGTGTTTTAAATTTGACAAAAACAGGCTGGATCCTACAATATTATATTTTTCAGGAAGACAGATGAATTGAGGATGGCAGCAATTTACAATTTCAATTCTAACCATAGAAGTCTTACCAATTTTATGAATAATACTTTCATAGTATAGTATGTATGTGGTTCTTCACTCCAACCAACATTTACACATTCAACTGAATGTATCAAAATGAATCAAATCCATGAATTATATGGCTTATGGTCAGTTTTTTTTTTATCAGAACTTATGGATAGTTACGTGATACATACTTTGCCTTAGCGGGCTCTGGGATTCAGACTTCTCATCCATCCCGAAGTATACAATAATGTATGGGTAATGGGCAAGGCATTTCCCGATAACAAATACCGATACAAACTGCCATATATTGAATTAAACCACTCATAATACAACCTTTAAATCAATATGAACAACCTCATGTTCTACCCTATTACATAGCCCAAAGCATTAAAATTTACCAGATATCAGAGAAAATGCTAGTTTACTTTTGCTGATTCTTATCCTTGTTACACATTGAAATCCCCCTTTTCCATTGTAGTTTTCTCCCCACCACATTAAATAGTCTGGGGGTGGCAACAACACACACCATGCCTGTACTGGCTTGAATTCTTGTCCACACCATAGGGAGGTACAAGTCATACCACTTAAGCTCAAGCCCTTGTCGTGAGACATGGATCTAGATACTGTTCTTCCTTGATCATTTATATGTTAGTGTAAGTTTTAGCATAATGTTTACAATAGCATATGCCTTTTTGCACCCAAATGTTTCCAAAACCTTCATATGAGACAGTCCATTCTTAGTGTCCATGACATCCCCTCAGAAAATCGAATTATATATGTCTTTTCTACAAGCTGAATTTTGAGCAAATCAATTCAGAATTGACAAATCAGAAAAGCAATTATCCTGTATTCAAGAACATCTGTCTCAAATGAATTCAAATTCCCAAAGTACCATTGCATATCCAGAAAATGAATTCAAATAGCCAAAGGTCCTTAATTCACAACCCTAAATTTTAAATGGAACTCAGATACCAAACAAGGTTGAAAAACTGCAAGTACACAATCATATCTATACATTTGAGCCTGACAATCCCTAATGAACGAAAAGATGAAACTCCAAAAGTAATCACAAATACCACTTTAGCATAAGAATTCACCTCTCTGCAGCTCGAACTGCAAGCCTACCAGCAACAGAACGAACTTTATTGGACTGCGGCGTCTCTTTTTCATCAGAAGACTTAGGAAGTCCTACTATGAACTCATCAACCTCCTACTACATACCAACTCACAATCGTTACGAATGTAGGAAATAAAAATTGACCCACACCAGCAGATCAATCGGAACCCACACCCACAATTACGAAATCACTCAAACCCCATATGGGTTTTCTATCTCTCTTACATTACAGCCACTTAAGACATTAAACCTATCTCTATATCAATATCTATGTCTGTGTGTGCAGGTGAGTGAGAGAGAGAGGGTCCTGTACCTGCTTCTCAGCAATGTCAATAAGTCGAAGCTCAAGCTTTTGCCCTCTCAACTCCAGAACCTAACTCAATCAGCTCATTAGAGGGCGCAATGTGTGTCTGAGAGAGATAGAGACAGTAATTGTGGCAGTTATAAACATATACGCACCGTCAAGGGTCGAACAGAGAAGCCCTTGCTGAGTGCAAGGCCAGTTCGGGACATGCACAGATCTACCCCTAGACTGCACCCTCCTCTCCAGTTCCGGTCACACTTCCGGCGAAGGGCATTTGGGGGAATTTCATCCAATGACACAGCCAATGTTGTACGAACACAATAGCAACGGATTGATGAAGATAATCGAAGCAAAATAGGAGCAATAGAGCCCTTTGGAAGGAGAGTCAGCGAAATTGGTGATATGGGCTGTACTGATTGCAAAGCCATTCATTCAGAGACTCTCTCTCTCCCCCAGACCAACAGTTCATATACATACTTCTGCTGCTTCTGCGTTTCTGTATCTGACCCGAAGGGAGAGGATAATTAACAGCGAGACGACACCGTTTCAGTATCTAAAAGTTTGAGTAAATATTATAGATACCCCTGAATTTTTGTACTAGTTTAAATGTACCTTTTATACTTTTTATTTCTTTTATTTTACCCTTCAACTCTTTAAATCGGAACAACCACTTATTTTTGTCAAACATTTTTTCTATTACAAAATAATGAAAAATATCCTAAATACTATTTATTGAAACCTAATTTGTTGACATAATTAATCACAATTATTAAATTGATAGTAGATCTAAACAAATATTAGGACCATTGTCAATCAATTATTGTGAGGGATTAGATCAACAAATTAAATTCAAGTAGCATTACTCATACACATAATTCAGATTAACGTAAAATTCTGTCAAAGGCGAGGATAAGTGCTCACTTGTTCAGTCAATACGATGAGAGTTCGAGTCAAAAAATCAGTCTCTTTAAAATAGAATAACACCGCAAACAAATACTAAGACCCATTGCCAATCAATTATTATGAGTGATTAAATCAATCTGAACTCACATCTACAATTACGAAATCACTCAAACCCCAGAACCACTTTCTTTTTCAGTATGCAGTTCTCAACATGAACATGAGTTTTCTATTTTGTTAATTTAATAGTCACTACATAGACAAAAAAACCTATCTCTATATAAATATATACGCGTCTGTGTGTGTGAGAGAGAGAGAGAGAGAGAGAAATAGAGAGAGTAATTGTGGCAGTTATAAATATATACGCATTGTCAACGGTCGAACAGAGTAGCCCTTGCTATGTGTGAGGCCAGTGCAGGACATACCCAAATCAACACCTAGACTGAACCCTCCTCTAGAGTTCCGATCACGCTTTCGAAGAAGGGCATTTGGGGGAATTTCATCCAAGGACGCCGCCATTATTGTACAAATTGTAGAGATATGAATTGATGAAGACAATTAAAGAGAAGTAGAGGCAATAATGTCCTTTGGAAGCAGAGGAATCGTAATTGGTGATGTGGGTGGTAGTGATTGCAAAGCCATTCATTCAGGCTCTCTCTCTCTCTCCCCAAACCAAAAGGGCATTATACAGAACAGAACGTAGAAAAGACTGTGCAGTGAAAATTTTGAAGAGAGGAGACAATTAAATTTTTGAATAGCAATCAATCTTTTTGTCAATTTTTCCTCAAAACAAATGGAAAAAACCACTAAATTTGTTTAAATTTATTCCCTAAATTTTTTTAATCTTCCTTTGTTATAATAGAAATTATGCATAATAAATTGACTATTAAGATTTTGAAAATAAAATTCAGGAAATAAATTTGAACTAAAAAACAATAGTAGACAAAATAGACATTGATTCTGACTATCTAATACAAACTCAAGCTTGGACTGATTCAACTGCAAAAAAAGATTGTCAATGTCAATGTAATTTTAATTGGAGTATTGATCATGCTTACTGAAACTGTTGAGCTTAAAAATCATCCAAAATGAAATAATATATCAATTAAATTCCAATATATGTATTGCAATGGTCAAAACTCTAATAGTCCTTGCAAAAGTCTGTCAGGCTCACTTAGAGGTCAAAGATCAGTCTCTTTTTAATAGAATAATGAGCTTAAGATATTTTAGGGTCATTATGTTCGCATCCTTCAACTCATAATTAAAGTGGTCTCGTACAATTTCATGCGTGATTATCATTAAGTTGATTGGGCTGTGTACGGTTATAGAATTGCCCCCAGAAGCCCTGTTGACTCTCACCGGATGAAAATAATTTTTCATGTCCAATTTGGAGAGGAGGGGAGCTCCCATAAAATCCTATCCCAAATTTTCTTTTGCTAGACCCGTTGCTAAAAAAACTCATTTTTTTACAATTTCGAGGTTTATTCGAATATTATGAGTTTTATTCGAATATGAAATCTAATCCCAAAAAATATAACATCCCACTTTTTTTTACTATACAAAGCTTTGATACATTTCAAGATTGGGAGATCTTTACTAGAACCAAAATTATCCAAGAATAATTTGCTAATCTAGATTTACGAATTATTATAGATTATCTAATATTAGAATGGAAAGAATTAGAGGGAGAAGGGCCCATAAGGAATAAATGAGAAGATAGAAAAGTTGGAAGAAGAAAGGATTTTTAGTTAGATGCATGGAATTAGCTAAGCATTTTATTCGAACAAATATACCCCACAGACACGATAGACCATTTAAGCAACAAGAATGACGGTGAATAAAACATCATTCATGCCAGAACAACGGATTATTGTTCGGAAAAGTCATTTANCAATGGTGAGTTGTCGGGACGCCGACGGTACAATATGCTCCTTTCGGGAAGGATGCAATAAATGCTCTGTAATAGGAGCATTTATTGCCTTTCATATCCGAACCTTACCGCATTAAATGCGGTCTCGTCAACAGAAGGGTGTAATTAATTGTTTGCTTTCCCAAGTCGCGTGCCAGCAGCGGCATGCGGTTTGTCTGCTTCGGATGTGACATTATTTGCCACACGTCCATCCCTTATTGGCTGTTACGTCGGTATTCCAGCACGTTCTGACATTACTTGTGTAAGAAGAGCTCATGATGACTAGTCCATACTGGCATAGGCTGATGTCCAGTTTTGTCAGTAGCTTTTTCCGGGAGTAGAGGAAGCGTCCAGGATGGAGTGACCCTCGGTGCCGAGGAAAGGCTCACCTCGGGGGACCAAGGGGTGGTGTGTTCCCCGAGGTACATGGTGACCGAGGACACATGTCTTTGTATACTGTGCCGAATATGTGATCCTATATGAGAGGTACCTCGGGGAGAGGACGCCTTGCTGATGGTGCTCGAACCCGAGCAACATTGTTCTAAAACCCCGAGGACACGTGTCTTCATCGTAGGTTTTTCAAAAGAGTCCCATCAAGTTCCGATCACGCTTTCGAAGAAGGGCATTTGGGGGAATTTCATCCAAGGACGCCGCCATTATTGTACAAATTGTAGAGATATGAATTGATGAAGACAATTAAAGAGAAGTAGAGGCAATAATGTCCTTTGGAAGCAGGGGAATCGTAATTGGTGATATGGGTGGTAGTGATTGCAAAGCCATTCATTCAGGCTCTCTCTCTCTCTCCCCAAACCAAAAGGGCATTATACAGAACATAACGTAGAAAAGACTGTGCAANTGCAAAGCCATTCATTCAGGCTCTCTCTCTCTCTCCCCAAACCAAAAGGGCATTATACAGAACAGAACGTAGAAAAGACTGTGCAGTGAAAATTTTGAAGAGAGGAGACAATTAAATTTTTGAATAGCAATCAATCTTTTTGTCAATTTTTCCTCAAAACAAATGGAAAAAACCACTAAATTTGTTTAAATTTATTCCCTAAATTTTTTTAATCTTCTTTTGTTATAATAGAAATTATGCATAATAAATTGACTATTAAGATTTTGAAAATAAAATTCAGGAAATAAATTTGAACTCAAAAACAATAGTAGACAAAATAGACATTGATTCTGACTATCTAATACAAACTCAAGCTTGGACTGATTCAACTGCAAAAAAAGATTGTCAATGTCAATGTAATTTTAATTGGAGTATTGATCATGCTTACTGAAACTGTTGAGCTTAAAAATCATCCAAAATGAAATAATATATTAATTAAATTCCAATATATGTATTGCAATGGTCAAAACTCTAATAGTCCTTGCAAAAGTCTGTCAGGCTCACTTAGAGGTCAAAGATCAGTCTCTTTTTAATAGAATAATGAGCTTAAGATATTTTAGGGTCATTATGTTCGCATCCTTCAACTCATAATTAAAGTGGTCTCGTACAATTTCATGTGTGATTATCATTAAGTTGATTGGGCTGTGTACGGTTATAGAATTGCCCCCAGAAGCCCCGTTGACTCTCACCGGATGAAAATAATTTTTCATGTCCAATTTGGAGAGGAGGGGAGCTCCCATAAAATCCTATCCCAAATTTTCTTTTGCTAGACTCGTTGCTAAAAAAACTCATTTTTTTACAATTTCGAGGTTTATTCGAATATTATGAGTTTTATTCGAATATGAAATCCAATCCCAAAAAATATAACATCCCACTTTTTTTTACTATTCAAAGCTTTGATACATTTCAAGATTGGGAGATCTTTACTAGAACCAAAATTATCCAAGAATAATTTGCTAATCTAGATTTACGAATTATTATAGATTATCTAATATTAGAATGGAAAGAATTAGAGGGAGAAGGGCCCATAAGGAATAAATGAGAAGATAGAAAAGTTGGAAGAAGAAAGGATTTTTAGTTAGATGCATGGAATTAGCTAAGCATTTTATTCGAACAAATATACCCCACAGACACGATAGACCATTTAAGCAACAAGAATGACGGTGAATAAAACATCATTCATGCCAGAACAACGGATTATTGTTCGGAAAAGTCATTTAAGAATCTGCAATATGCTCAAAATAGCTTGGAGGTACAACATGACTAATTTAACTACAATTTTTTCTAACTGGTAGCCACCATAATTAAGACCAGGAAAAGTTTTTTAAGTACTAAGAATCATATGTTCCTATGGAGAGAAAAATGTCAAACATCAAATTCTTCTGGAAAAGAATCTATATCCCTTGGTGGAGCTTTCCAGAGCTTGTTTTGTACCTCCAGCTGCTTGGGCAGAACTAGTTCAATTCCATGTCCTTAGAGGGAAAAATCTCTCTCCAGCACCATCTGTAGCTCAAAAAATAGCCAAAAAAAGTGATAACATGTCAATCAGTTGGTTACATTTTACTATTTCTGCTTGCATTCTGAAATAGGTGAATAAGGAGGGCATCAATAAGTATCTCTCTGCACCAATAAATGATGGTGTGTCTAGCACTTTCTTTTTTTGTCTGCATAAATATGATTACCACTTTCTTTTGCATGAGAAACATTGGAAGCCGTAAGTAGCCAAAAAAAAGAAATTGCTAAATCAAACAAAATGCATACCATAGCAGCGTAGGCCACAATAAAATCCATAAACAGAACGTGGCACTACAAGGAACAAAAAAACTAATCAAATGCCACGACGAATTCCAACTTNCCGTAAGTAGCCAAAAAAAAGAAATTGCTAAATCAAACAAAATGCATACCATAGCAGTGTAGGCCACAATAAAATCCATAAACAGAACGTGGCACTACAAGGAACAAAAAAACTTATCAAATGCCACGACGAATTCCAACTTATAATACCAAAAAGAGGGATATTCTCAAAATCCTTCATAAACTGAGGTCCGAAGAGAATATTTGACTGAGCTGATCTATAAAGACTCATCAACAACTTCAACACAAATATATATACCTTTTCTGGAAAACCACCCTAGTCAGGATGGTTCTTGATGGCTGCTTTTCTATAGGCTCTTCTCAGATCATCCAGCGAAGCATTCTCTGAAACATGAAGAATTTCGTAGCACTTTTGTTGTCACTTTTCTTGGGTACCCTCCCAAACATCCACCAGCCTGCAAAACAAACCCCAATTTACAATCAAACCAAAACCCACAAACGGTCAATCATTCTATACACCTATACATATACTAATCTTTTAAAATTTGGACACAGAGCATGAGGAAGAGGAGAGGACAAAGAAGCTGAGACTTAATGTTACACATGACAGAACTCACATTTAATGTTGTTATGATTACAACTACAATATACACTTTATATAATCATTCAGGGGTAAGATTAGAAAAAAGAACCACCCATTACATCAATGTAAGAGATTGATCATTCACAGGCATAAATATATACATCAATTCTTGAATGACATGAGCATACACATTACACACAACTATAAGTACAAAGAGTCAAATTATTACAACCTGTCAAGATTCAGATTTTCTAAGGTTCAAAACTTCCATAAAGAAAAGAAGTCAATTGGTTTGCAAAGAAAAGTAAAGAGCCCCACCATTTACAAACTGCTATACACGCCAATTCTAGAGTCGAACAATCCATTGCGATTTTTAAACACACAAAAAAGCTAGAACGCCAATCTTCCACCAATTTATATCTAGGAAGATTAATACAAAATTAGTGGAAGTCACGCACAAGAATATGCAAAATATACTACCAAGTAAGATTCCAAAGAATACCAATTAAATCTTTTTCCCAGCTCAACACCTGATACTATAAAGATACAACTAACTAAGACCCGTCATTCAGAAACACAAGCATAAGCAAATTCTCGAAGCACAGGTCAATTTACACAAAGAACGTGTTCATACGCCACTAATGAAATGGTTTTTAGTACCCATTAAACTTCGAAAGAAATGCAAGAGACCCATTATTTTGAAACTTACATATACACCAAATCCCAAATCAGAGACTGAAAATCCCTTCTTTAAAATGGGCATTTAGGAGATAGTCTTTTGGTGGAAGTCCATCACGAAACTCTCACGAAACGGACCAGTTTTTTTTTTCTTGTTTGGCAGCACTTTCAAATGGACTTTTGGAGTCATAGAAGTCCGTTTTGGCAACAATTTTACTAATGACTGAAAAAAATCAGCAGAACAAGGATCAATCAAAAGTGGACAAAGTTGTCCAACCTAATGATTAGTACAATATAAAGAAAAACAAAAGATGAGACAATTGAATCATGATTAGCTCTCGAGTCGTGAGAGTATATCTCGGGATATTTTTCGATATAATTGAACAATAGTGTAAATCTAATTTTTTGGTACAAGAAGAACGAGTCTAATAAAAACTCTTCAAGATGAATGCTTGCAGCGCCATGAGGATGAGCGGAGAGGATTACACTTGTGGCAATGGATTTGGCTGCGCTGCCACGTTGCCTTGGGTGGACCAATTCCGAATATCTGGAATGAAGGTAAACTGATTGGTTACTCTGTCATAGAGCCAGCCAAATCCATGTTTTAGTTTATTCCATGCTATTATTATTAGCACAAATGGCATTACAGCAAAACTCAAGAACCCGAGGAAGCGTGGGAGAAGGACCGATAGTAATGAGACAGTAGAAAGAGCTCCAGAGATGAGAATAACATGGTCTATGATTTGCAAGTATTTTGCAACACAGATTTTATTTTGTTTCCTTATTCCCAATGCAATGCTATAGATGATTGTGGCTATAACGAAGCACCACATGTTTATCGGGTGTGCTTCAAATGGATCCTCATTTTTGGCTTGATACTTCGTGGCGACGAGGGCAAATAGTAATGGCACCAGATATTTGAAGATCTCATGACTTGGAGGAGATGATTTGAACTCGCTTCCACTATCAGAAAAATGAAATGAAGTAGTTTTAGAATACAAATTTGGTAAAAGAAGGTGCAGGACCTCATTTGAATTGTCCACATAAATTAAAAGGTCTTCCAATGTTTACTTATGACTAGACTCAAAATGTCCAAAAGTAACTGATACTCTTGAAGTAGATGGTTGGCTAACTTATGAACGTGTTTTTATTTTATACTAGCCATGCAAAACATGTGTTGCAAGGTAAAATTTTCTACAAACAATTTGATAAATTTCGAAAAAATAGAAGGGGGATAATACATACGGATGAAGAGACAAAATACATATATTGGTTTTTGGAAATTTGGGACTATACTGCATTAATAGAGTTGTCAACGTGTTTTTTAAATATTTTACTGAAAAAATAATGTTTTCTTTATCAATTGTGCAAAGGTTGATTTGGTTATTCAAAAATTTTGCTAAAATGGGGAAATTTACATGATTTGTTGGAGGGTAATTTGGTTATTTAAACAGAGAAAGATGCAATGCTAATATGGATATTTTCAGAACCTAATGTTCAACTACAGATGTATATAAACAAATCATAATATTATATCTAGCCACATAAATCAAGAGCAATTCTCAATCTTTGGCAAACAAGCATGGAACATGCCATCTTCAACTCATCTACACTCCAGTTAAAGGACATAAATACATGATTATCTTGGTGATTAGCTTCAGGATGTGAAAATAACACTCATTTTTTGGGTTGCCCAAAAAGAACACATGCAGGAGGAGGAGGACAAAGAGGAGGAGGATGACAAGGAGCGCCACTACTCTATCTTTTGCTGATAATCTTTTGAGAACACATTTAGATACAGAATAGTAACATGTTTTTAAGTAACTTTTTAGGAGAAAAACAATTTCACTAATTTTTTTTTTTTGCATAAAGGAAGGAAATTTTTAAACACTGCAACACACGCTAAAAAATTCCGTAGGGTAGTCCAAATATGAATAAGAGAAAGAATTCCGTAGGGTAATGAACATGCCCACCCCAAAAAACTTGAGCTCCAGACATACATCAGTTTCCAATTCACAACAAAATGAGCATTCTAAAAGCATAGAGCATGATAACCAGCCCAAGAACAAAAAACATCATCCAACTTTCTAAAAATTCCAATGAAGATCAAGCTTAATCAGTAATTCCAATGAAGAATAACAGAAAACATGACCTAAAATTTTGTTTTCAACAATAGACAACCCTTGATTGCGGCAATCAGGGTTAGTGTACGGCTGCTGAAATAAATGATAACAAGCATTCAATACAATGGTGATACCATCCCACACCACACAATAGGAAAAATGAACAAGTGAATCCCATACAATTCAATAAGACTAAAATACTTCTCTACGTAAATCCCACGATAATTACTAAATCTAACAGAAAAATGTGTATATGGATTGAAATTATTGGAGAGTTTAATGGGAACAAATATTAATTTTAGGATCCATGTACACCTTATTTTGTTAGATATCAAGATCGAGATCCCGAGAGTCCTGGAAAGAGAATACCAAACAGTCCACTCTAAAGATGAGCAAAAATAGGTCTAAAAACCATCACCGATCATCAAGTAGAACAAAGTTTTAAAAAGAACTATAAAATCGAGAGAGAGGCCAAAAAATCCATTCGAAAGATGTCTAAAGGACGATCTAAAAACCAAAACCAAAACCAAAGTGAAAATGGATTGAAATAATTGGAGAATTTAAAGGAAACAGAAATTGAACGGCCAACGAAACTCCAAAACCTGTGCATCGAATACAAATCTCAACACTGGACAGGCTTTAGAGTAAAACACGAAGAAACGAAATCGAGATCGAGATCGAAATACTACTAACCTTATTCTGTTAGAGATCGGGATCAGCAGGAGTGGACCCAGAAATTTCTTCTAGAATTAGCACACTTTAACGACAAGATTTACATTTTTAACAGCGGCGTCGCTAGCTGCCGGTGTGGCTGGCTGTAACGGATGTTATTGAGGGTGAAGAGGGATAGGAAAAAATGATGAGATTTGGGAAGGGTTGTGGAGGGAGGGAAAAACATGAGTGCAGCAACGGTCACTCCCTCGTCACTGTCACGTGTCGTCCCCATTAATTAAACAATTAAAAATAAATATAAAGAATCTTATTATTTTTATAACTATAATAATCGCCGTATTTAATCAGTAACACATAAGATTAATGAGATCTATTTTATCTATTTAATCAGAGTAATAAAAAATGGTAAACAATAAACATATTTGTATTCATATCTAAAATTAAATCACAAATATAAAAAAGAAATAAAAGAATTTAAGTATCGATTTATAGTGAAGGTGAGAGATGGTGGACGACAGTGGTGGTGGTAAGAGACGGTGATAGTTGTGGCGGGGTGACAATGACCATGGTGGCGGTGGCTATGACGATGGTGGCGATGATGGCGACGATGGTGGCAACGGTGGCAGTGGCAGTGGCAGTAGGGGTGGTGATGGTGGCAGCGACGATGAGGGTGATGGTGGTGTTAGCGATGACGGTGGTGGTAGTGGTAGCGGCAACGACAATGACGGTGGTGGTGGGGGTGGTAGTGGTGGTGGTAGAGGTAGTGGTGAGTCAGTTTTAAACATAATTTTTTTTTAAAGTATTTATGAAAAATAATTTTTAAAAGTACTTTTAAAAAGTCATTTCAAACACACCTTTAGAAGCCTATTTTCCTATTAAATTTAGGTGTTAATATTGGCCGTTATATAACTTTAAAGTAAAATTTAAAACGATCTCAACCGCGAATAACAAAAGTCATTTTATTTATCTTTAAAGTTTGAATTATAAATTACTTTATTATATAGATTATCTTCTAATAAGATGGTGACACTATATAACAGTGATAACACGAATTCACTATTGCAACGAATATTTTCTACATAACTCACCTTGGAAGTGGGTTCTATTTTATCTGTTATATTATTTTTTATTAAATTACATAATACAACGGTTACCCCTAATATTTAATTATGGCCTTGTCGGAGAGATAGGCCATGGCAGGTGTGGAAGAGTGGAGTATTGGAGAAAATACTGGGGTTAACCACTACACCAAATTAGTTTATATGGTAAAATTATCCAATAATAAGTGATTAAATATATAAATGAACTCCATAAAAATTTATATTCACTTAACTATATAAATAATACATATAACCAACCTCATGTAAAGAGAAGGATCTATTTGAAATATTTTGTAATTTTTATATTCAATAAGTATATCACGTGACTATATTGATATAAAAAAACTGTTATACACAATATTTATCTAGAGTTTTGGGGAATCAAAATAGCAATGGGAGCATGATTTGAAGTTTGGGTGGGCTTATTTCTTATTTTTTATTGAACTTAAAGGTGGGCCTAATTAAAAATTACATAATATTTTTTATAAACATAAATTATATGTATAATTAAATTAAATAACAAATTAATTGTTAAATAATTAATCCATATTTTAATTAATACTAAATTTAATTATTATTTTATTCTATAAATTTTTGAGTACTTAATTTGTTATGTATTTAAGAATCTCTTTTTCTTTTGTTAAATAGATTAATTAGATCGCTTAAAATATTATTATATTATTACATATCAAAAAATTAAATATAACATATATTTGATCTTAAAATTCAATCTAGTAATTACATGTGTATAATAATTTAACAAATTTAGGACTTTACTTCTTCATATAGATATATAAAATTATATGTAATTGTACTACTAAGAAATAATTTTAAAAGAATTTAGACGTCATTGTAAAGAGTTCAAAAGAAGTTGAAATTCAAATGAGTAAAAATAAAAATTAGATGAAAGTATCTAAGTGAGTATAATTGATTTTATCATAATAATTATAGATAAAATGTCAATCCCTGTGCATCGATTTGCATACGACAATGAACACCGAACCAAAAAAAAAAAGCACAGAAAAGAAGAAAAAAAAATTGCATACGACAAGAAACAAATGCATGATGTGGAACGTTGAAAACACATACTACCTAGTGCTTGTGCTGGTTATTGCATACAGAGGAATATCATTCCTGTATTTGGACGTCCTGTACTTCCTCATTTTATTTATCCTTTCAACAACCATCTTAAATCTGCTGTGAGGGAGAGAGAGAAAGACTAAAGGAAATAATGATATCACGAAGAGAGGAGTAAGTATACAAGTAAGGACACCTATATATATAAACTAAAAGGGGTAGATTAAGTTTGAATATATTTAATTGCGACGCAATTTCTATAGATGTATACAAAAAGAAAACGAAGGAAATTTCAATATATTTGCCGATAAAGTTAAGCAAGGGCGTAATTTCTACGTATTAATAGAAAACAATATCGTTTGGGTTTGGAGGACCCGAACCAAATAGAAAACAATATATTGTTTCCACAATGTATAATAGTTATATGTGACATTAGGTGTCACTCTCATACTCTTCACAATATTTACGTTTTATTTTTTTGTATGGCACATATGTTAGATTATGTTCATGTATGTAGCTAGAATAACTTGTGATGAGATTGAGAATATGACTCGCCATGTTTTAAGTCAGACAACCTGAAAACAAATATAGATAAAGAAAAGAAAGAATATAAGGGAAAAACTTATGTTTTTCTCAAAGAAATCCAGAGGTACAAATAAAATGTAGCGGAATAGCTTAACAAAGTTCCTATTAAAATGATGACTTGTAAATCACATTTTTTTGTCCACTTGGATGTTTGGAATCGGCCTAAAGGTATACCACATTTCAAGTGATTAATTAACTGAAATAGGATAATTAGTTTATATTCGTGATTAGTTGCGCGTGAATATCCAAAGATAACAAACCTACTTAATTATGTGTGTATCATTAATTAGTCCTCGTAGGTGAAGAGAATCATCATGCTAGTTAATGTATTAGTATATCATGATTACTATCTAAAGGAGAGACTTGATAGTATTATATATTGTTTACAAGAATGTGGCGACCCATATAAAAGTTAATTGCTGACACGTTAATTAAATCATTAATTATAATTTTATATAATTAAGGGTTATTTTAAGAATTTTAAATAAATAAATGGACCTCAAACATATATTCTTTTTGTGAAAACGATTCGAAAAACTATAATATAGACCATATTTTATGTTAAAATAAAAATATCATACTAAATATTCTAAGTTTACAAGGGTATAATAAATGTCTAGAGTTTGGGTCACATATATAAGGGTAAATTTTACTGATGCACCCTAGATTTAAGTTATATTACATTAACACCCCTTTGATTTTTAAAATATCACTACATAGCTCTATAGTTTATATACGAGTTTCACAAAGTACCCCTGCCGTCTAATGTTGGTTCTGACAAACAAAAAATGTGTGATGTGATAAATTGTCAAATTTACCTTTGACCATATAAAACAACATTAAAGTAATAGTAAATATCCTTTTAATATTAATTTAATTAAATTAAATGTTAATTGGATTAAATAGAATCTTTCTTATAAAAAAAATGGATCAAATAAAATATTAATTTAGTGTTAATTTTAAAAAATAATATTAATTTGATAAAATTAAATATTAAATTCAAAAAATTGAATGACCGTTTGGTATTGATTTGATAAAATTGAACGTTAAAATTCAAGCAAAAAATGATGTTAGTTTGATAAATTGAATGTTACATAAATGAAATTAATATTGATTTGGTATTAATTTGATAAAATTGAATATCAATTTCATGAGATTGAATATTAGTTTGCTGAAATAAAATGATAATTTTATAAAATTTCAAATTAATTTCAAGTTAATTTGTATCAGCTNGATATTTGAAGATCTCATGACTTGGAGGAGATGATTTGAACTCGCTTCCACTATCAGAAAAATGAAATGNATAAAATTTCAAATTAATTTCAAGTTAATTTGTATCAGTTTGATAAAATTGGTAGTTAATTTGGTGTTAATTAGATCAAATTGAATATTAATTTGGTAGTTAAATTGAATATTAAAGGTCAATTTGATGTCAATTTGATAAAATTATAAATTAATTTTGTATTGATTTGAGTAAGGGTAATTATGTAAAATTAGAGTTTGAGTAAAAGTAATTTAGTAAACTTGTGTATTCTGTTAGGTCTGTTAACAGACAAAAATTGACAAGAATATGCAATGATATTTCAGAAACTAGAGAGAGTGTTAGTGAAATATGACTTAAATTCAGGATATGTGATTAAAATTTACCCACCAAGTGTCATTTACCTAACTATGGCTAAATGGAAAGCGACTAAGTGACTTTCAAACAAAAAAAAACAAATGGACCAAACGATGGACAATTGAGCGATGTTGGTCGTTGTGACGCAAACGATATTATGTCACTTTATTGACACATTGTCTTGTGACGCAAATGATATTATGTACGGATGTCAACAGATCGAAGTGGGGCGGAAGAGTATACTCTTTATTTTTGTACCCGCTTAAAAAATTTTCGTTCATTTCTAGTCTATCCCCGCTAACGGGTATAATTTTTATCTCCATCTCCGTCCACAAGTAAATTTATAATCTTCGTTCCCGTCCCCGCTTCCCCCGTACCCGCCTAAGCACAAACAAAGTCATAAGAATTAAAATAGCTTAATTTTTTTTTTTTTTGCTATGATCATAATANGAAGGTGCAGGACCTCATTTGAATTGTCCACATAAATTAAAAGGTCTTCCAATGTTTACTTATGACTAGACTCAAAATGTCCAAAAGTAACTGATACTCTTGAAGTAGATGGTTGGCTAACTTATGAACGTGTTTTTATTTTATACTAGCCATGCAAAACATGTGTTGCAAGGTAAAATTTTCTACAAACAATTTGATAAATTTCGAAAAAATAGAAGGGGGATAATACATACGGATGAAGAGACAAAATACATATATTGGTTTTTGGAAATTTGGGACTATACTGCATTAATAGAGTTGTCAACGAGTTTTTTAAATATTTTACTGAAAAAATAATGTTTTCTTTATCAATTGTGCAAAGGTTGATTTGGTTATTCAAAAATTTTGCTAAAATGGGGAAATTTACATGATTTGTTGGAGGGTAATTTGGTTATTTAAACAGAGAAAGATGCAATGCTAATATGGATATTTTCAGAACCTAATGTTCAACTACAGATGTATATAAACAAATCATAATATTATATCTAGCCACATAAATCAAGAGCAATTCTCAATCTTTGGCAAACAAGCATGGAACATGCCATCTTCAACTCATCTACACTCCAGTTAAAGGACATAAATACATGATTATCTTGGTGATTAGCTTCAGGATGTGAAAATAACACTCATTTTTTGGGTTGCCCAAAAAGAACACATGCAGGAGGAGGAGGACAAAGAGGAGGAGGATGACAAGGAGCGCCACTACTCTATCTTTTGCTGATAATCTTTTGAGAACACATTTAGCTACAGAATAGTAGCATGTTTTTAAGTAACTTTTTAGGAGAAAAACAATTTCACTAATTTTTTTTTTTTGCATAAAGGAAGGAAATTTTTAAACACTGCAACACACGCTAAAAAATTCCGTAGGGTAGTCCAAATATGAATAAGAGAAAGAATTCCGTAGGGTAATGAACATGCCCACCCCAAAAAACTTGAGCTCCAGACATACATCAGTTTCCAATTCACAACAAAATGAGCATTCTAAAAGCATAGAGCATGATAACCAGCCCAAGAACAAAAAACATCATCCAACTTTCTAAAAATTCCAATGAAGATCAAGCTTAATCAGTAATTCCAATGAAGAATAACAGAAAACATGACCTAAAATTTTGTTTTCAACAATAGACANGCAAACAATTTGATAAATTTCGAAAAAATAGAAGGGGGATAATACATACGGATGAAGAGACAAAATACATATATTGGTTTTTGGAAATTTGGGACTATACTGCATTAATAGAGTTGTCAACGAGTTTTTTAAATATTTTACTGAAAAAATAATGTTTTCTTTATCAATTGTGCAAAGGTTGATTTGGTTATTCAAAAATTTTGCTAAAATGGGGAAATTTACATGATTTGTTGGAGGGTAATTTGGTTATTTAAACAGAGAAAGATGCAATGCTAATATGGATATTTTCAGAACCTAATGTTCAACTACAGATGTATATAAACAAATCATAATATTATATCTAGCCACATAAATCAAGAGCAATTCTCAATCTTTGGCAAACAAGCATGGAACATGCCATCTTCAACTCATCTACACTCCAGTTAAAGGACATAAATACATGATTATCTTGGTGATTAGCTTCAGGATGTGAAAATAACACTCATTTTTTGGGTTGCCCAAAAAGAACACATGCAGGAGGAGGAGGACAAAGAGGAGGAGGATGACAAGGAGCGCCACTACTCTATCTTTTGCTGATAATCTTTTGAGAACACATTTAGATACAGAATAGTAACATGTTTTTAAGTAACTTTTTAGGAGAAAAACAATTTCACTAATTTTTTTTTTTTGCATAAAGGAAGGAAATTTTTAAACACTGCAACACACGCTAAAAAATTCCGTAGGGTAGTCCAAATATGAATAAGAGAAAGAATTCCGTAGGGTAATGAACATGCCCACCCCAAAAAACTTGAGCTCCAGACATACATCAGTTTCCAATTCACAACAAAATGAGCATTCTAAAAGCATAGAGCATGATAACCAGCCCAAGAACAAAAAACATCATCCAACTTTCTAAAAATTCCAATGAAGATCAAGCTTAATCAGTAATTCCAATGAAGAATAACAGAAAACATGACCTAAAATTTTGTTTTCAACAATAGACAACCCTTGATTGCGGCAATCAGGGTTAGTGTACGGCTGCTGAAATAAATGATAACAAGCATTCAATACAATGGTGATACCATCCCACACCACACAATAGGAAAAATGAACAAGTGAATCCCATACAATTCAATAAGACTAAAATACTTCTCTACGTAAATCCCACGATAATTACTAAATCTAACAGAAAAATGTGTATATGGATTGAAATTATTGGAGAGTTTAATGGGAACAAATATTAATTTTAGGATCCATGTACACCTTATTTTGTTAGATATCAAGATCGAGATCCCGAGAGTCCTGGAAAGAGAATACCAAACAGTCCACTCTAAAGATGAGCAAAAATAGGTCTAAAAACCATCACCGATCATCAAGTAGAACAAAGTTTTAAAAAGAACTATAAAATCGAGAGAGAGGCCAAAAAATCCATTCGAAAGATGTCTAAAGGACGATCTAAAAACCAAAACCAAAACCAAAGTGAAAATGGATTGAAATAATTGGAGAATTTAAAGGAAACAGAAATTGAACGGCCAACGAAACTCCAAAACCTGTGCATCGAATACAAATCTCAACACTGGACAGGCTTTAGAGTAAAACACGAAGAAACGAAATCGAGATCGAGATCGAAATACTACTAACCTTATTCTGTTAGAGATCGGGATCAGCAGGAGTGGACCCAGAAATTTCTTCTAGAATTAGCACACTTTAACGACAAGATTTACATTTTTAACAGCGGCGTCGCTAGCTGCCGGTGTGGCTGGCTGTAACGGATGTTATTGAGGGTGAAGAGGGATAGGAAAAAATGATGAGATTTGGGAAGGGTTGTGGAGGGAGGGAAAAACATGAGTGCAGCAACGGTCACTCCCTCGTCACTGTCACGTGTCGTCCCCATTAATTAAACAATTAAAAATAAATATAAAGAATCTTATTATTTTTATAACTATAATAATCGCCGTATTTAATCAGTAACACATAAGATTAATGAGATCTATTTTATCTATTTAATCAGAGTAATAAAAAATGGTAAACAATAAACATATTTGTATTCATATCTAAAATTAAATCACAAATATAAAAAAGAAATAAAAGAATTTAAGTATCGATTTATAGTGAAGGTGAGAGATGGTGGACGGCAGTGGTGGTGGTAAGAGACGGTGATAGTTGTGGTGGGTGACAATGACCGTGGTGGCGGTGGCTATGACGATGATGGCGACGATGGTGGCAACGGTGGCAGTGGCAGTGGGGGTGGTGGCGGTGGTGATGGTGGCAGTGACGATGAGAANTGGCTATGACGATGGTGGCGATGATGGCGACGATGGTGGCAACGGTGGCAGTGGCAGTGGCAGTAGGGGTGGTGATGGTGGCAGCGACGATGAGGGTGATGGTGGTGTTAGCGATGACGGTGGTGGTAGTGGTAGCGGCAACGACAATGACGGTGGTGGTGGGGGTGGTAGTGGTGGTGGTAGAGGTAGTGGTGAGTCAGTTTTAAACATAATTTTTTTTTAAAGTATTTATGAAAAATAATTTTTAAAAGTACTTTTAAAAAGTCATTTCAAACACACCTTTAGAAGCCTATTTTCCTATTAAATTTAGGTGTTAATATTGGCCGTTATATAACTTTAAAGTAAAATTTAAAACGATCTCAACCGCGAATAACAAAAGTCATTTTATTTATCTTTAAAGTTTGAATTATAAATTACTTTATTATATAGATTATCTTCTAATAAGATGGTGACACTATATAACAGTGATAACACGAATTCACTATTGCAACGAATATTTTCTACATAACTCACCTTGGAAGTGGGTTCTATTTTATCTGTTATATTATTTTTTATTAAATTACATAATACAACGGTTACCCCTAATATTTAATTATGGCNCTATTGCAACGAATATTTTCTACATAACTCACCTTGGAAGTGGGTTCTATTTTATCTTTTATATTATTTTTTATTAAATTACATAATACAACGGTTACCCCTAATATTTAATTATGGGCTTGTCGGAGAGATAGGCCATGGCAGGTGTGGAAGAGTGGAGTATTGGAGAAAATACTGGGGTTAACCACTACACCAAATTAGTTTATATGGTAAAATTATCCAATAATAAGTGATTAAATATATAAATGAACTCCATAAAAATTTATATTCACTTAACTATATAAATAATACATATAACCAACCTCATGTAAAGAGAAGGATCTATTTGAAATATTTTGTAATTTTTATATTCAATAAGTATATCACGTGACTATATTGATATAAAAAAACTGTTATACACAATATTTATCTAGAGTTTTGGGGAATCAAAATAGCAATGGGAGCATGATTTGAAGTTTGGGTGGGCTTATTTCTTATTTTTTATTGAACTTAAAGGTGGGCCTAATTAAAAATTACATAATATTTTTTATAAACATAAATTATATGTATAATTAAATTAAATAACAAATTAATTGTTAAATAATTAATCCATATTTTAATTAATACTAAATTTAATTATTATTTTATTCTATAAATTTTTGAGTACTTAATTTGTTATGTATTTAAGAATCTCTTTTTCTTTTGTTAAATAGATTAATTAGATCGCTTAAAATATTATTATATTATTACATATCAAAAAATTAAATATAACATATATTTGATCTTAAAATTCAATCTAGTAATTACATGTGTATAATAATTTAACAAATTTAGGACTTTACTTCTTCATATAGATATATAAAATTATATGTAATTGTACTACTAAGAAATAATTTTAAAAGAATTTAGACGTCATTGTAAAGAGTTCAAAAGAAGTTGAAATTCAAATGAGTAAAAATAAAAATTAGATGAAAGTATCTAAGTGAGTATAATTGATTTTATCATAATAATTAGAGATAAAATGTNATTCAAATGAGTAAAAATAAAAATTAGATGAAAGTATCTAAGTGAGTATAATTGATTTTATCATAATAATTATAGATAAAATGTCAATCCCTGTGCATCGATTTGCATACGACAATGAACACCGAACCAAAAAAAAAAAGCACAGAAAAGAAGAAAAAAAAATTGCATACGACAANGTCAATCCCTGTGCATCGATTTGCATACGACAATGAACACCGAACCAAAAAAAAAAACACAGAAAAGAAGAAAAAAAATTGCATATGACAGGAAACAAATGCATGATGTGGAACGTTGAAAACACATACTACCTAGTGCTTGTGCTGGTTATTGCATACAGAGGAATATCATTCCTGTATTTGGACGTCCTGTACTTCCTCATTTTATTTATCCTTTCAACAACCATCTTAAATCTGCTGTGAGGGACAGAGAGAGAGACTAAAGGAAATAATGATATCACGGAGAGAGGAGTAAGTGNTGTACTTCCTCATTTTATTTATCCTTTCAACAACCATCTTAAATCTGCTGTGAGGGAGAGAGAGAAAGACTAAAGGAAATAATGATATCACGAAGAGAGGAGTAAGTATACAAGTAAGGACACCTATATATATAAACTAAAAGGGGTAGATTAAGTTTGAATATATTTAATTGCGACGCAATTTCTATAGATGTATACAAAAAGAAAACGAAGGAAATTTCAATATATTTGCCGATAAAGTTAAGCGAGGGCGTAATTTCTACGTATTAATAGAAAACAATATCGTTTGGGTTTGGAGGACCCGAACCAAATAGAAAACAATATATTGTTTCCACAATGTATAATAGTCATATGTGACATTAGGTGTCACTCTCATACTCTTCACAATATTTACGTTTTTTTGTCCACTTGGATGTTTGGAATCGGCCTAAAGGTATACCACATTTCAAGTGATTAATTAACTGAAATAAGATAATTGGTATATATTCGTGATTGGTTGCGTGTGGATATCCAAAGATAACAAACCTACTTAATTATGTGTGTATCATTAATTAGTCCTCGTACGTGAAGAGAATCACCATGATGGTTAATGTATTAGTATATCATGATTACTATCTAAAGGAGAGACTTGATAGTTTTATATATTGTTTACAAGAATGTGGCGACCCATATAAAAGTTAATTGTTGTCACGTTAATTAAATCATTACNGTTTCCACAATGTATAATAGTTATATGTGACATTAGGTGTCACTCTCATACTCTTCACAATATTTACGTTTTATTTTTTTGTATGGCACATATGTTAGATTATGTTCATGTATGTAGCTAGAATAACTTGTGATGAGATTGAGAATATGACTCGCCATGTTTTAAGTCAGACAACCTGAAAACAAATATAGATAAAGAAAAGAAAGAATATAAGGGAAAAACTTATGTTTTTCTCAAAGAAATCCAGAGGTACAAATAAAATGTAGCGGAATAGCTTAACAAAGTTCCTATTAAAATGATGACTTGTAAATCACATTTTTTTGTCCACTTGGATGTTTGGAATCGGCCTAAAGGTATACCACATTTCAAGTGATTAATTAACTGAAATAGGATAATTAGTTTATATTCGTGATTAGTTGCGCGTGAATATCCAAAGATAACAAACCTACTTAATTATGTGTGTATCATTAATTAGTCCTCGTAGGTGAAGAGAATCATCATGCTAGTTAATGTATTAGTATATCATGATTACTATCTAAAGGAGAGACTTGATAGTATTATATATTGTTTACAAGAATGTGGCGACCCATATAAAAGTTAATTGCTGACACGTTAATTAAATCATTAATTATAATTTTATATAATTAAGGGTTATTTTAAGAATTTTAAATAAATAAATGGACCTCAAACATATATTCTTTTTGTGAAAACGATTCGAAAAACTATAATATAGACCATATTTTATGTTAAAATAAAAATATCATACTAAATATTCTAAGTTTACAAGGGTATAATAAATGTCTAGAGTTTGGGTCACATATATAAGGGTAAATTTTACTGATGCACCCTAGATTTAAGTTATATTACATTAACACCCCTTTGATTTTTAAAATATCACTACATAGCTCTATAGTTTATATACGAGTTTCACAAAGTACCCCTGCCGTCTAATGTTGGTTCTGACAAACAAAAAATGTGTGATGTGATAAATTGTCAAATTTACCTTTGACCATATAAAACAACATTAAAGTAATAGTAAATATCCTTTTAATATTAATTTAATTAAATTAAATGTTAATTGGATTAAATAGAATCTTTCTTATAAAAAAAATGGATCAAATAAAATATTAATTTAGTGTTAATTTTAAAAAATAATATTAATTTGATAAAATTAAATATTAAATTCAAAAAATTGAATGACCGTTTGGTATTGATTTGATAAAATTGAACGTTAAAATTCAAGCAAAAAATGATGTTAGTTTGATAAATTGAATGTTACATAAATGAAATTAATATTGATTTGATATTAATTTGATAAAATTGAATATCAATTTCATGAGATTGAATATTAGTTTGCTAAAATAAAATGATAATTTTATAAAATTTCAAATTAATTTCAAGTTAATTTGTATCAGTTTGATAAAATTGGTAGTTAATTTGGTGTTAATTAGATCAAATTGAATATTAATTTGGTAGTTAAATTGAATATTAAAGGTCAATTTGATGTCAATTTGATAAAATTATAAATTAATTTTGTATTGATTTGAGTAAGGGTAATTATGTAAAATTAGAGTTTGAGTAAAAGTAATTTAGTAAACTTGTGTATTCTGTTAGGTCTGTTAACAGACAAAAATTGACAAGAATATGCAATGATATTTCAGAAACTAGAGAGAGTGTTAGTGAAATATGACTTAAATTCAGGATATGTGATTAAAATTTACCCACCAAGTGTCATTTACCTAACTATGGCTAAAATGGAAAGCGACTAAGTGACTTTCAAAAAAACAAAACAAATGGACCAAACGATGGACAATTGAGCGATGTTGGTCGTTGTGACGCAAACGATATTATGTCACTTTATTGACACATTGTCTTGTGACGCAAATGATATTATGTACGGATGTCAACAGATCGAAGTGGGGCGGAAGAGTATACTCTTTATTTTTGTACCCGCTTAAAAAATTTTCGTTCATTTCTAGTCTATCCCCGCTAACGGGTATAATTTTTATCTCCATCTCCGTCCACAAGTAAATTTATAATCTTCGTTCCCGTCCCCGCTTCCCCCGTACCCGCCTAAGCACAAACAAAGTCATAAGAATTAAAATAGCTTAATTTTTTTTTTTTTTGCTATGATCATAATAGAAGATGTAACAATATAAAAAGTGTACCTTCTTTTCTTTGCACTCAATTATGTTGAAACAAGGGAAATTATTCNCACAAGCAAAGTCATAAGAATTAAAATAGCTTAATTTTTTTTTTTTTGCTATGATCGGAATGGAAGATGTAACAATATAAAAAGTGTACCTTCTTTTCTTTGCACTCAATTATGTTGAAACAAGGGAAATTATTCTGAGAAATAATTAGTTACAATTCTATGAAAATTGCTGTGGTCTATTTCAACGAGGTCATGGCCTGCATAATGTTCCAAAAACATTTGCTAAAATGACAAAAAGAAGGGAACCCACAGTTATGTCATCTATGTGTTTTGAAATTATGACATCCTTTAATGACATCACACACGGAATGCAAGTAAGGGATGATAAAAGCCCAATATAAAAGGTATTTATGGTTCTGGAACTTCTAATAAAAATTTATAATCCCACCTATGCCAAGAAATTTTATCTGGTGAACTCCTCTTTAATTTGTAAAAAAATACCGAATGTAATGAAGAAGTAATTGATCAATGTAATGACCTATACGTGATTTTACCCCAAGTCAAATTGTTCTCTCAGTAAGTAAAGAAGCCTATACGTGATCAATGTAATGACATATACGTGACCTATATATATATATATATAACGGATATCGGGGACGGGGCAGGGGTAAGGGCACGTCCATTCCCGCCTTCATCCCCACACGGATTTATATGGGTATTCCCAGTATACGTCCACTATCCAATACGTATAGTCCATCCTCGGTGCAAACTTGACAAGTTTGGACAAATACCTATTTTTCCGCGNTAGTATACGTCCACTGTTCAATACGTATAGTCCATCCCCGGTGCAAACTTGACAAGTTTGGACAAATATCCATTTTTTTCCGATCATTGCCGTCCCTAATATTATGTCACTTTAATGACGTTGGTGGAAAAATTTGACTATAAATAGACAATGCAGTGGGAACTTGAACAGCACTAGGAAGTAGAGGGAAATGAAGAGAGGTAAATAAAGGAAAAAGGGTAGATTTTTTCTCCACCTACGAGTCGGTTTTATGATAAAAAATACTGGTAAAATTTTTGAGTTATAATTTAATATTTTTATAGGTTTAAATCACTTGAATTTGATTATCGTCNAATTGATCAATGTAATGACCTATACGTGATTTTACCCCAAGTCAAATTGTTCTCTCATTAAGTAAAGAAGCCTATACGTGATCAATGTAATGACCTATACGTGACCTATATATATATATATATAACGGATATCGGGGACGGGGCAGGGGTAAGGGTACGTCCATTCCCGCCTTCATCTCCACACGGGTTTATATGGGTATTCCTAGTATACGTCCACTGTTCAATACGTATAGTCCATCCCCGGTGCAAACTTGACAAGTTTGGACAAATATCCATTTTTTTCCGATCATTGCCGTCCCTAATATTATGTCACTTTAATGACGTTGGTGGAAAAATTTGACTATAAATAGACAATGCAGTGGGAACTTGAACAGCACTAGGAAGTAGAGGGAAATGAAGAGAGAGGTAAATAAAGGAAAAAGGGTAGATTTTTTCTCCACCTACGAGTCGGTTTTATGATAAAAAATATTGGTAAAATTTTTGAGTTATAATTTAATATTTTTATAGGTTTAAATCACTTGAATTTGATTATCGTCAAATATTTTTGGAGGCATCATTATTCCCTCTAAAAACTATTTTTAGTGTAACTAAGTCATTATTACTTATTTTTATTCTAAAATATTATTCTATTTTGTTTTGTTATAATACACAATATCAATTCGAGGTAGTATTGAATATAGGGTTTTTTTTTATTTTTATTGTCGTTGATGCATATTTGAGAGTTCCAAATCAATTATACGTTGATTAAATAATATTAAATATTAGTTTGCATTTTCCATGAGGTTGGATTTGGATTTTACCAATAAATCGTGGTTTTTGTACATATGATAGTTTTGAATCGAAACCTATNTAAATATTAGTTTGCATTTTCCATGAGGTTGGATTTGGATTTTACCAATAAATCGTGATTTTTGTACATATGATATTTTTGAATCGAAACCCTAAGTATCATTCGAAACCAATTAGTATATAAAATATTTTGAATTTTATTATGATATTTTTATTTAATGTTTGATTTTCTACTTAATGTTGGATCTAAATACGATATAATTATGTTTTATGATTTCTAATAAATTTACCTGGGATGCACACAATTGATGGCGGAGAGTTAATAATCGTGTGGCACCATTGCGAGAATTCACGTGATTCTTACTAGTCTTTGAGTTCATTTGTTAGTAATATCGGTTGTCATTGATTGCCTATGTGGCACTGCAAAATTCCCAAAATTAGTGTTCCCAGAAAAGNTAGTCTTTGAGTTCATTTGTTAGTAATATCGGTTGTCATTGATTGCCTATGTGGCACCTCAAAATTCCCAAAATTAGTGTTCCTAGAAAAACAAGAAGGACATCGACATTTGACGTAGGGAAGTAGGTATAAATATGAGTATAATGAATGAAAGGGGATTTTCACACAAATAACGGATTAAAATCCTACTCTACAGCTGTTGATTCACAAGAATACCAATTTTAAAGGTCTCAATTGATCTATTGATTCCAAAGAATACTAGAAGAATTAGGAAGAAAAGAGACAAACTCTTAATTGTATTAATCAATCCAAAAACTGCTTAATCCTAAGGCTTACAAGAGTATAAATAAGCCAATAATACAGATCTTGCCAAAAAAAACCGAACGTGACTTAGTTATCATTAATTACATAATTAGGCCAATAATACAGATCTTGCCAAAAACTACTAGTCCCCCGGATTAAGATAGAATTGATAACGATCAATTCTGATNAAGAAAAGAGACAAACTCTTAATTGTATTAATCAATCCAAAAACTGCTTAATCCTAAAGCTTACAAGAGTATAAATAAGCCAATAATACAGATCTTGCCAAAAACTACTAGTCCCCCGGATTAAGATAGAATTGATAACGATCAATTCTGATTTTAGACGGTAAAGTTATTCAACAATAAAATATTATTAAAATTGGCAAAAAATCATACATTAAACAAAGGAATTTGCCCGAAATTCGGCCCCGTTTCATTGCATCCCTTGTTAGGGGTGCGATGAGTTTATTTTGCCCTGTCATTGCTGACTGGGCATGAATGTTTGAAAACTCATGTATGTAGAATTGTCTCTGAAAAGGTCAACTCGTTTTATGAGCCTAAACCACCATGATATCGATCCCATTGATTCAAATACTATGCTACTATACGATCTACATCATCCTCTCCATTTTCAGAAGAATTCGCCCTCAAATTCTCAAGCTCATCTTCGGAGTTATCCCCATGGTAAGGAATAAAGTGTTTGACATTAAAGACATCCAAAGTGCGAACGTGACTAGGAAGCTTCAACCTATAGGCATTCGGATTTATTTTCTCCACTATCTCCATGGGGCCAAATTTTCATGCTGATAACTTGTATTCACCAACTAAGAATCGATCTTTGGTGAAAATGACCCAAACAAATGCCGAACCTCGAACTCCACTGAACGATAGTGTTTGTCGGCGGCTTCTTTGTACTTGGAGATGGAGTCAAGAAGCTTATGTTGAGCAGACTGGTGCACCTCCTTCAGTTGCTGAATGAAATCTTCAGCTTTGCCATGGACTCACTTCAAATCAAGGACTAAAACTAGATCAAGTGGTGATCTTGGGTTATCACCATACATGATCTAGAAAGGACTAAAACCAGTGCTACAGTTGAACAAACAGTTAAAAGCAAACTTTGTTTGATAAATTTTCTAATCCCAACTTTTCACATGATCGCCCACCATACTGTGCAATAAGTTACCCACTAAGCAATTAAGTACTTTAGTTTCGCCATCAATTTGAGGATAATAAGCACTACTAAACTCTAGCTTTGTGTTTGCCAATATCCACAAACTGTACCAAAAGTGACCCATGAAACAATTATCGCGATCAGAGAAAATAGACTATGGTAAACCATGTAGATGATAAATGTCCTTGAAATACAGATAGGCAACCTGAGATGCGTTAGTGGTCTTTTTGCGATGAATGACATGTGTCATTTTAGAAAATCGATCTACCACCAAATAAAAGGAGTCACTACCTCGCTGCGTTTGAGGTAAGCCCAGAATAAGTCCATGCTAACATCTACCTACTCATGCTGTGGCACTGGAAGGGGCATATATAATCCCATATTCATGGCGGTTCCTTTGGATATTTGGCACACGTGGTAGCCCCCCACAAACTTGTATACTTTCCTCCTCATGATATGCTAGATGTAAGAACCTGCAACTAAATTCAGAGCCTTATCTCGGCTCACATGCCCTTCATTATGCAATTCTCGAACAATCTAAAACTGAAGGCTAGAATCTAGAATATATAGTTGGTTTCTCCGTAAAAGAAACCCATCAGTCATGTGGAAATCAGCTCCCGTTCTTGTGTGGACATCAGCTAACACCGAGGCAAAATATGGGTTAGTGACATATAAATCACAAAAAGAGTCGAACCTCACTACTTTACTTTGCATTATGCTGAGGAAAGATGCCCATGAATTGAGAGCATCAGCCACCCTATTTTAAAGTCCCTGACTTATGCTTTAGAACAAAGGTGAACTGTTGTAAATATGCGACCCAACATGCATGGCGTCGAGTGAGCTTATCCTACGTATTGATGTGCCTTAGTGAAACATGGTTAGAATAAAGTACGAACTCTCGGAGCATCAAATAACGATACCAATGTTGCAAGGCCTGGACGATGGCATAAAACTCCATATCTTAGGTACTGTAATTCAACCTGGAACCTGTGAGTTTCTGACTAAAGAAGGCCATGGGTTTGGAATTCTGGCTCAAAATAGGTCCGCTGCGAACCTTGGAGGCATCATAATGTAACTTAGAAGGTTGAGGAAAATCTATTAAAATCAAAATGGGAGCAGTAGTCAGCTTCTGCTTAATTAAACAAAAAGCATTCGTGGCTTCATCTGTCCAATTGAACTTCCCATGTCGCATAGAGTCCGTAATAGGAGTCAAAATTGTGCTAAAATGAAGAATGAAATGACGATAAAAAGATGCAAGACCATGAAAGTTACGTACCTCAAATATTGTTGTAGGTGGTGACCATTGCTCTATTGCCTCCACCTTGGACTGTTCAACTAAAATCCCATCCTTGGAGACCATGTAGCCCAAAAATAGGACATTATTAGTCATGAGTGAACACTTCTTGAGGGAACTGAAAGGCTTTTTCCAACGTAAAACTGAAAGGACCTCCCGCAGGTGCTCAATATGTAACTCCTCAGTATCGCTGTAGATAAGAATATCATCAAAATAAACGATGACAAAACTACCAATGAATGGACGAAGGATCTCATTCATCACTCTCATGAAGTACTAGGAGTATTAGAAAGGCCAAATGGCATAACAAGCTATTCATACAAACCCTCACACGTTTTACACAATGTCTCCCACCCATCTCTAGGTCGAATCCGGATTTGATGGTACCTACTCCTTAGGTCGACTTTGGTGAACACCTTAGCTCCACTCAACTGATCCAAAAAATCCTCCAATCTAGGAATGGGGAACCTATAATGAACAATGATCTTATTAATTGCCTTGTTATCCACACACATCTTCCTCATGCCATCTTTCTTGGGCATGGGCAAGACCAGTACTACACAAGGACTGCAACTGTCCTTAACATGCCCCTTGCTCACCAGCTCTGCTACTTGCCTTCGAAGCACCTTATGCTCATTGGGGGTCATCCGATAATGTGACCTGTTGGGCAGATTAGCCCTAGGAACCAAATTAATTTGGTGCTGAATATCACACAATGGGGGTAGCTCGTCTAGAAAAACATCCTGAAACTCTTCAAGCAGGGGTTGAAGGTTTTCTGGGACATAAACTCCATCAATTTGCTCCTCCAAGACTAACACATAAAAAACTCCTACCTTCGACAACAAATTAGAGGTTTTCCCAAACGGTGGTTTTGGGGAAAGGTCTGCACTAGGAAACAAGACAATCTTAACATTGTTAACATGAAATTGTAAGTTTTCTTCCTCCTGTCATGTATGATAGATCGATCAAATTGCCATCGTCTCCCCAATAGGAGGTGACACGCATCCATAGTAATCACTTCACACCACACCTTATCTCTATACCTCGAACCAATGGAGAAGGAGACTAAACGTCGTTTAGAAATAGTTACCTCATTGCCATTCTTGAGCCATGCCAACTTTTAAGTTTGGGGTGCTGCTCCGTGGACAACCCCAATTTCCAGACAGCTTCTTCTGCCACCACGTTCTCACAGGTGCTTGAATCAATAATTAAGCAATAGACTTTTCCGCCTATGGTGCACATAGAATGAAAGATATTATTTTGTAACCACTCTTCCCCATCTTTAACTCGGAGGGGCTAAGCATGCTCGTCGAACAACTAATAGTGGCCCTTATCTCCTCTTACCTATTATTCTGGACAGTTGTCATATTCAGTCGCATCATATATGACTGTCTGGTCATATTCTGTATAGGGCTCCTCCTGGACATCCTCTCCAATCTGTAGCAAGGTCGAGGAAATCAAATTGGTAATAGTGGTTGTGGTGGTAATTGTCAAAGAACGACCCCATATCGACTCCTCAAGCAAGGTACCAATGGAAAGAAATGAGTAAATTAGAGACAAAATTATGGGAACTGGAACAAAACTTTTGCTTTGGGTGTGGGCATACAGGTCACTATAGGAATCAATGTCCCTTCACATTATTTCAAGGGCAGACTAATCAGAGTTCTCATTAATAATTCAATCAATCTAATCCATAATAACGTCCGTACCTTTAGGAGTGTTAATCGAGCTAAGCTTTGTGAGCTTGAGCTCAAGCCTTACGAGCTTATTTTTTAAATGAGTCTAAAAAATTATTCAAATTTGACTCGTTTAGAACTCAATTCGAGCCCAAGCCCGGGCCTAATCCGAGTCGAGTTGAGCCCAAGTAACTCGACTATTTTACATATAAATGAGCTGAGCTTGAAAATTATTTAAGCTCAACTTGTTTAGAACACGAGTTGAGATCGAGTCGAATTTTATTTGAACTGAACCTGAGTAACCCTACTAAGTCAGAAGGATTCTTGATGCAAATAGGACTTTCACAGTCATTTTCAAACTAGTCACAGTAGAAAAGGCTAGAAAGTAGAGTAGTAGTTACTGAATCCCAACCTCGGATCTATGCTATGACCATACTAGATAACAATGCTTCTAATGAAGTGATTGAAGGTATTGCTCTACTTTTGACCAAAAAAAAGGTATCGTTCAACTTTATAATTCTTGGGTACATATTTTGTTTGATCCGGGGGCAACCCATTAATTTATTCACACGTCATATGCTAATCTTTTAGGATTAGAATTTGAACCTTTGGGTCGTACGTTGTGTGTGAACCTACTTACGAGTGATTGCTTGGAAACAACTAAGGTATGCAAGAATTGTGTGATCTGAATTAAGGACCATGAATTGATTGTGAACTTAGTTACCTTAGAGATAATCGAATATGACATAATCTTGGGAATAGACTTATTGTCCTCCTATCACGATATCATGGATTGTCATCATAAGAGAATCATGTTCCATACCTCGGGAGATGTAGAGTTTCATTTCATAAGTGAGCATATCATTCTCTGCGTTCGTTCCCTATAGTGGGTAGCCATTGTCTTAAAACTGAAGTATAGAGTAGTTTGGAATTCCTTGCCAATTTAATTCGAGAAAAACATAGTAAGACCACATTCGACATCATGATAATGGTGTGTGATTAACCTAACGTATTTCCTGATGAAGTCAACTCTTCCATGAAAAAGATAATGCTATGGAATTTCTCAAAGTTGTGGAAAATCGTTTCCAAACTGCTGGCAAGTCTCTTGATGGAATATAAATGACTGTGCTTACCACCATGAAATTTGATGGAACAGTACGATGCATGATCATGTCATTGAGATGATAAACATAGCTCCTAAATTGAATGCTCTTGGGATGAATGTGGATGATTTTTTTCTTAAGCATTTTATTTTGAACTTGCCTCCTCAGTATGGTCGTTTTCAAATTCATAATAACACTATTAAGGAAAAGTGAAATGTGAATGAGCTATCTAATATGCTTGTTCAAGACGAGACATGGCTTAAATAATTGGGATATCATTCAGTTTATCTCGTAAGTCAAGGAGCCAAAAGGAAATGGAAGAAGTCCTAAAGGCATAAAGAAAGGTCTATCCAAGACTAATGAGCCCACTCGAGTTACTTAGGCTTACGTGTATGTTTACAACTAAAATTTTCTGTTTTAATCCGTTATGTTGCTTGAAAGTGATCCATGTTATACATAACGAGCAATGTTAGTTGAACATGAACTATTTTGGTCGATTTTTTCTACTATCGGAGCTCTCTTAGATTGGACCAGTCTACTAGAGGAGCGGGATATCGTGAGGTGTTTTCGTTGGGCGGAAAACACAATGCTCAAGCATCATCATCTCATTTGGCTCACGAGTAGACGGATGTCAGGCTTCCCATGGCCGGTGAACTAGCCCCCACAAACTCCTGACAAGAGCCTGCCTCCACACACTCAACCGAATCAGAGGTTGCGCAGCCTTCCCAAAGATTCTCACCTTACTCCTATGTCTTTGATCAGGTTATAGGAGGTGCTTGGAAATTTAACAAATACATAGAAAGTGCAGTATGATAGGGAAAGGCTCATAAATATCAAATGTTAGGATTTTGATGAACTAGATTTAAATGTGAGAATGGTGTGTTCATCCAATATAACCAAAGAGATGGTTTGGCTATTACAGGAGTCAAAGTACAAATTGGGAGAAGTTGCTGCGAAACATGCTATTTAGATAAAGTTTTCTTTTGATTTGTTTTTAGATGATTTTACGTGACTATGGAAAAAATTGTTATTAGATGATGCCAAAGGTTTAATCTTGATTGAGAAGCAACTAGGCAATATACATAGGGTTCGTTTGGTTGCCGTATTAGATATGGATGGATTAGATAAAATAATCCGGTCTAATACAATACAGAAGANTTTTCTTTTGATTTGTTTTTAGATGATTTTACGTGACTATGGAAAAAATTGTTATTAGATGATGCCAAAGGTTTAATCTTGATTGAGAAGCAACTAGGCAATATACATAGGGTTCGTTTGGTTGCCGTATTAGAAATGGATGGATTAGATAAAATAATCCGGTCTAATACAATACAGAAGAACAAAAGGCAAGACTAAATATGGTATTAGAATAATACATAATTTTATCTAGTGTTTGGTAATATACAACATAAACGTTAGATAANGTATTAGAATAATACATAATTTTATCTAGTGTTTGGTAATATACAACATAAACGTTAAATAATAATTATTTAATCCAATTGATTGTTTGGTTAAGGAATTATTTTATCGTATTAATGTTGAATTAACAAAAATACCCTCAATCAGTATTTGTTACATTGATAACAGTTTGATTTTATCAGTTAAAGGGTTATAATGGTAAATGTGCAAAATAATACGTTTGAGTTAGATTATAATACCACATTTTTTAGTGGTATTAAAATACCTCCATAATACAGGTCTAATGTATAAAAAATATACAATAAGGATACGATAATGATACGTTTTTTAAATTAATATGGTATCAAATTTACTTACCAAACAAAGTATTAGGTCCGATTAAATAAAAAATAATACAATCTAATATTTAATCCCCTTATAATACGTCTACCAAATGAGCCCATACAATATAGGAGTTTTTAAGATTTTGTGTAATAATTTTCTATTTAGTTATTCAACTCACTTATGCATTTTTGTTTGGGCAATGTATATAAAATCAATATAATAAAGTATCTTACAATTTAAATTTTAAAAAATAAACAAAATGACTTTTATTTTTCGCGGTTCAGATCTCTTTAAATTTTATTTTAAAGTTAATCTAACGATTAATATTAACATCCTAAATTTAATAGGAAAAATAAAATCCTAAAGGTGTGTTTGAAGTGACTTTTTAAAAATACTTTTAGAAATTATTTTTCATAAATATTTTTTTAAAAAATAGTGATTGAAACTGACCCACCATTACCTCTACCACCACCGCCGTCGCAGCAGTCACTGTCGTCACTACTGCCAATGCCGCCATCAGCGCCACCACCACCACCACTGTCGCCACCACCATCGCCATTGCTGCTAGCACCACCACCACCGTTGTCGCCACTGGCACCATGCAGTATAGGAGTTTTTAAGATTTTGTGTAATAATTTTCTATTTAGTTATTCAACTCACTTATGCATTTTTGTTTGGGCAATGTATATAAAATCAATATAATAAAGTATTTTACAATTTAAATTTCAAAAAATAAACAAAATAAATTTTACTTTTCGCGGTTCAGATCTTTTTAAATTTTATTTTAAAGTTAATCTAACAACTAATATTAACATCCTAAATTTAATAGAAAAAATAAAGTTCTAAAGGTGTATTTGAAGTGACTTTTCAAAAATATTTTTAGAAATTATTTCTCATAAATATTTTTTTTTAAAAATAGTTATTGAAACCTGATGGGTTAAGCCCAAGTAGTCCAATTTATGTATTAAAGCCCAACCCCGGTTGAGGAGCCCAACCTCATTGTGAATCCACCAAGTCCAAGACAGCCCAAGGCCGGCTAGACTTCTTGCTTAGCACGTCACCAAGAGGAGAGCACGGGAAGTTTATCTGCACCGCCTTAAGGAGCCCAAGGCCGGTTAGACTTCTTGCTTAGCACGTCACCAAGAAGAGAGCACGGGAAGCTTATCCGCACCATCGAAGGAAGGAAACGGTCCAATCTTTGACCACGTTTCATTAAGAGCTCCCCAACCTCTTCCTTCCGTTGAGGATAAGTCGTGATCTCCACCAAAGATAATCTCTAAGCTGCGATAAAGAAGCTTTGAGGATATGTCATGATCTCCACAAGAATGATCTCTTATCTACTATAAAATGGCTCTAATCTGGGAGAGGAAAAAAACATGCCCCACCAGAATCATACAGAAGAANAATACAGGTCTAATGTATAAAAAATATACAATAAGGATACGATAATGATACGTTTTTGAAATTAATATGGTGTCAAATTTACTTACCAAACAAAGTATTAGATCCGATTAAATAAAAAATAATACAATCTAATATTTAATCCCCTTATCATACGTCTATCAAATGAGCCCATACAATATAGGAGTTTTTAAGATTTTGTGTAATAATTTTCTATTTAGTTATTTAACTCACTTATGCATTTTTGTTTGGGCAATGTATATAAAATCAATATAATAAAGTATCTTACAATTTAAATTTTAAAAAATAAACAAAATGACTTTTATTTTTCGCGGTTTATATCTCTTTAAATTTTATTTTAAAGTTAATCTAACGATTAATATTAACATCCTAAATTTAATAGGAAAAATAAAATCCTAAAGGTGTGTTTGAAGTGACTTTTTAAAAATACTTTTAGAAATTATTTTTCATAAATATTTTTTTAAAAAATAATGATTGAAACTGACCCACCATTACCTCTACCACCACCGCCGTCGCAGCAGTCACTGTCGTCACTACTGCCAATGCCGCCGTCAGCGCCACCACCACCACCACTGTCGCCACCACCATCGCCATTGCTGCTAGCACCACCACCACCGTTGTCGCCACTGGCACCATGCAGNTTATTATCTACACTTGACAGGTGGTGTGCAAAACCATTTTTGTGCATCATCAAAACCGACCCACCATTACCTCTACCACCACCGCCGCCGCAGCAGTCACTGTTGTCGCTGCTGCCAATGCCGCTGTCAGCGTATGCAATTTAAAATCAAAGTGAATATAGAAAAATAAGATAGAGATAAGNTGACTTTTTAAAAATACTTTTAGAAATTATTTTTCATAAATATTTTTTTAAAAAATAGTGATTGAAACTGACCCACCATTACCTCTACCACCACCGCCGTCGCAGCAGTCACTGTCGTCACTACTGCCAATGCCGCCATCAGCGCCACCACCACCACCACTGTCGCCACCACCACCGCCATTGCTGCTAGCACCACCACCACCGTTGTCGCCGTTGGCACCATACAATATAGGAGTTTTTAAGATTTTGTGTAATAATTTTCTATTTAGTTATTCAACTCACTTATGCATTTTTGTTTGGGCAATGTATATAAAATCAATATAATAAAGTATTTTACAATTTAAATTTCAAAAAAGAAACAAAATAAATTTTATTTTTCGCGGTTCAGATCTTTTTAAATTTTANATATAGGAGTTTTTAAGATTTTGTGTAATAATTTTCTATTTAGTTATTCAACTCACTTATGCATTTTTGTTTGGGCAATGTATATAAAATCAATATAATAAAGTATTTTACAATTTAAATTTCAAAAAATAAACAAAATAAATTTTACTTTTCGCGGTTCAGATCTTTTTAAATTTTATTTTAAAGTTAATCTAACAACTAATATTAACATCCTAAATTTAATAGAAAAAATAAAGTTCTAAAGGTGTATTTGAAGTGACTTTTCAAAAATATTTTTAGAAATTATTTCTCATAAATATTTTTTTTTAAAAATAGTTATTGAANACTAATATTAACATCCTAAATTTAATAGGAAAAATAAAGTTCTAAAGGTGTATTTGAAGTGACTTTTCAAAAATATTTTTAGAAATTATTTCTCATAAATATTTTTTTTAAAAATAGTTATTGAAACCGACCCACCATTACCTCTACCACCACCGCCGCCAACGCCGCCGCAGCAGTCACCGTCGTCGCTGCTGCCAATGCCGCTGTCAGCGTATGCAATTTAAAATCAAAGTGAATATAGAAAAATAAGATAGAGATAAGTGTATTAATGAGATTTGTTGGCATTAGGTAGTTTGTTGATTGAATTATGTAATATTGAGGGTCGTGTAGAGAAGAAGATATTTTTGAGCTGGAAAAAAAAATTTGAGATAAATTTTATACAATTGAATCAAAATAGATTAAAATTACATCAATCTTGACCATTGCTATACTTTTATAAGTTAAAAGCATTTTGAGTGTGGATCCCTCTTTGTCCATAGTCAATGGACCTAATTTCATTGCATAACCCCGCTTATGTCTTATGCATAATCTTATCTTTTACACCCATCAGTAATAAAACATTAAATAAGATTAATAAATGTTACTATTTTAATAAGGCAATTATTAGATAAAGTGATTATTAATGATTATTAAAATAGTAAAACTCACAAAAAAAAATTGAATGTAACTGTTATACCACTTCAACAGGACGGAATTACGTGTATTCCAAGGGGTTCTTCCTCCCCCTCTCACTTTTAATTAACTATACTAAAAAGTCATTACACTTATAAATAATACATTGCCCCATTTTACTTTTTAAAAATTGTTTAATAGATAGATTTTTCAACAAGCGGTGGTCCGCTGTCGCTAACCGCATAAAATAATTAGTTAGACCTTATTAAGGTTTAAAGTTGGTGAAGGATCGGAGGAAGGTTCTTCGCGAAAGGCTTCAGTGCCAGACAATGGGGCCCGTCAATAAAACAATGTAATTCTGCAGTAATTTGCAACGATCAGTTGTGGCATAATGGCTCCATAGTCTATCGTTGAATAGTTAGGTTACGGTTCAAATTTTATCGGTCCCCTCTAGTGTAAAAATTTCAAATAGTAACCAACAAAAAAGTGTAAGAGTGGGTCAAGAGTATCATTGTGTGTATATTGACCCTCATTAAACTCTATAGTGATATAATGGGAGCCTCGCCTATTTAACTATTTTCTTTTTAGTTTATCGATATTAGTTTCTTGAATTAAGCTGATTGTAAAATACTTGTATCATTATTTTTAGTGCTTAGAAGTCTCAAGTTCTAGGCTATTTTTACATTTGTTGTCACTGATCAAAAGTCTCTAGAGTTATTGTGAGTAGACTCCGTGTGCATTTTCTTGGTTAAGATAGATGAGAAGGAACTCTACAAACTAAATTCGGATCTCACAATCGAAACTAAGAAAATACAAGTTTTGAATGTGTAGTGTGTTTTTGTTGATTTATTCACGCCCCCCTTTTTTTTGTATAGATATATATATATATATATAGATTTGGATTGAGGAAAGCATTCACCATGTGTCTTTTGTGACAATAGTAAGAACAAGTGTGCAGACACTAAAGACTAAGAGTGTGTTTGACATGACTTAAAAAAAGTGTTTTTGAAAATTTTAACTTATGAAAAATACTTTTTTTAAAAAAATAGTGTTTGACTTAACTTATTAAAAATACTTTTTGATAAGTAAAAGTAATTTCAACACTTAAATAAATTAATACAAAAATAAAAATAATTAACTTTTACTTTTAAAAATCACTTTTTATTTTTACTTCGCATTTTCTCCTCACTCCCCTGATATCTCTATGCAAGTCCCCGATATTCATGTAGCCGTTTTCTTTCTCGACGTCGACGCCAGCGCGGCAATATATTCTCTCGTCTCGTCGACCAATGACACTACCTTTTCTCTCGCCAACTACCAACGACGCCGAAACCGTCTTATCTCTCACCGATCTTTGTTGCATGTTGATTTAACCAAATCCCTTCAAGCGAAGTACAATATCTTCTTTGTTGTTGGTTAATGTATTTTGATTTGTAATTTTTTTTATTTTTTGATGATAAAATTTCTGGAGATCAAGGAGCTGTCTATGGTATCAATTTTTGATGTATTTGGGAAAACTGTTTTTTTATTTTTTTTGATCCATGATTACTATGAAAATCACTATATTATTTTACTTCCATAATTCATCACTCTTTCTCACATTTAATCTTTAGCAAAATTGGACAGTTTGATAGAATGCGCACCAACTGTTTGATAAAATGACTATCAAT
>CAUOFW020003347.1:343585-388371 GCA_963454935.2 Ilex paraguariensis | reverse complement strand
CATTTTATTTGCAAGATATGCTAATGAAGATATGGAGTTAGAGGAGGAAGGCAATGTAAACTAAACTATTTTTGAAGAGGATATTGATTTGTTAGATACAAATCCAATATATAGAAAGAGAGAACGTGCTTCAGCAATTTTAAGGGACAATCAAGCATGATTTTTGATTGTATTTACTATTATCATGTGTTTTGCAACTTTTGTATGTCATTGAGATAGTTGGACTATGTAGTTTTTTCATAGGATACCTTTATTAATATGATATTTTTGTGTATGATTTTTTTTTTTTGGGTGTATCATTGTATGTGTACTATGTGTTTGTATGGGTACATTCAATGCTATTAACAGTTGTGATACAAATAAGTGTTTTCACATTTAAACGTGTTTTTATATAAAATACATTAATTTAAGTATTTTAAAATTTGAGTATCCAAACAATACTTATTTAATAAAAAAATTTTATTTGTAAACACTTTTGATAAAAATTTATTTAAAAAATATTTTTAAGATTTCATAAGTCATCTCAAACACACTCTAAACCTCTTTACTTATGAACAAATGGTAAGTCTCGACACATGCCCACATTTACGACGAAATATTGGGTATCACCGTAATATAATGTCAAGTGTCACTCTCTTATAATAAACTTACAAGTCTGCGAGTGAGGTTCATCTTGCCTACTTATAAATTTATTATAGAATAGTAATGTTTTTAAACTTGATAATTACAATTGTCGACTCGTTAGTCACGGGCTGGTCCGAAATTCCAATGAACCTAAGTCAGCTCTCCCCATGTGACGGTCCATGGACAGTCCAATAATTAGCAGGTAGGACTTTGGACCACAGTCCACGAAATTCGACTCATTCGGCCCAACTAGAGAGCCTGACTCACTGGTTTTAAAAAATCTAAAAAGATATTTAATTTGGCAAAAAGAAAAAATTTAAAAGGATTGTTCTTAATAAACAACCTGACATGTTATCAATCAAGAAAAGAGAGGGCGAAGTAAAAAGAAAGGAAGCATACAACATCCAGTGGAAATTGTAAATTTACCAAATAATACTCGTAGTTGTGTCATCTATTAACACCAACACAACATATACTCTAATACTAGTCACATAGCAAGGGACCAGAGGTGGAAGCGAAAGAGAAAGCGGAAGTGTAAAATTTGTGAGTGTTTTAAAACTTTTTTACATTCCATAACAGTGATAAAAATACTCACAATAGTGATCAGAATATCCACAAATATAATAAGCAGAGATATGATACCAAATTTTTTTTTTGGTATCATAGAGAATTCCTACTTTTTGGGCACGAATTACATATGCACATTCCTTGGTATTATCAAATAGGTATATGTAATCACCATTTCTTGAGACAGCTTTTCTAGGAGGATTAAACTTTTCTAGGAGTATTAAAGTTAGGCGCACTCTCTCAAACAGTGTAAGAAAATCTTATTACTTTTTAGTAAATTTTTATGGGAGAATTACACTTAGATCCCCTTAAATTTGTCATTTTATCACTCAAACCCCTTGACATTTAAAATATTACACATAGACCTCTTGAGGTTTGTACGCACCTAACACTTAGGNTTTTATGGGAGAATTACACTTAGATCCCCTTAAATTTGTCATTTTATCACTCAAACCTCTTGACATTTAAAATATTACACATAGACCTCTTGAGGTTTGTACGCACCTAACACTTAGACCCTCTTGTAAATATATCAATTAATAAATTATACTTAGACTCACATGAAGTTTGTAAGTATACCCTTTAAGTTTAAAATATTATACTTAGATAAAAAATACTATAATAAAAGATAAAATATCAAATATTTTAAAATTTACAATCAAAATTCATGTTCTATTGTATCATTTATTGAAATAAAATTCAAACTAAAAATTCAATTTTAAAATATTTTAAAATCGTAATCATAATTTAAAATATTTGATATTCTATATTTGATTAAAGTATTTTTGGTTTAAATATAATATTTTAAACTTAAAGGGTCTAAGTATTATATATACCTACAAACNAATCAAAATTCATGTTCTATTGTATCATTTATTGAAATAAAATTCAAACTAAAAATTAAATTTTAAAATATTTTAAAATCGTAATCATAATTTAAAATATTTAATATTCTATATTTGATTAAAGTATTTTTGGTTTAAATATAATATTTTAAATTTAAAGGGTCTAAGTATTATATATACCTACAAATNTTGTTTGTTTGTTTGTGTGAGTGAGATGCGTAGGAGAGGAAGAGGGTGTTTTTCTCTGTGTGTGTGTGTGATATACTCTTACATTGTGTTTGGTTGTGAACTTGTATTTCTGTGAGTGTGTCTTTGTTAGCTGGATGTCAACTCTTCATTGTTCATATCATGCCCATGTTGTAGAAGAAAATATGTATGCCCATGGTTTTGAGCATTAAAGAAAAGATTTTCAATTTTACCGCTTGTCACAATTACATAAGATTTCACGGCGTCAAAGGNATTTCAAGGGGTCTAAGTGTAATTAATTAATAGATATATTTACAACAAGGGTCTAAGTGTTACACTCGTATAAACCTCAGGAGGCCTGTTTATAATATTTTAAATGTCAAGAGATCTGAGTGATTAAGTAACAAATTTCAGAGAGTCTAAGTGTAATTCTCCCAATCNCAATGTAAACTAAACTATTTTTGAAGAGGATATTGATTTGTTAGATACAAATCCAATATATAGAAAGAGAGAACGTGCTTCAGCAATTTTAAGGGACAATCAAGCATGATTTTTGATTGTATTTACTATTATCATGTGTTTTGCAACTTTTGTATGTCATTGAGATAGTTGGACTATGTAGTNAACCTCAGGAGGCCTGTTTATAATATTTTAAATGTCAAGAGATCTGAGTGATTAAGTGACAAATTTCAGAGAGTCTGAGTGTAATTCTCCCAATTNCATCTAGCTCTTTTCTAAACTAAATTTGTTTTGAATCCTAAGAAACTCTCTTGAGTATAACTTGAGATGCTTTTGGATATCTCTTGAAGAAAACTAATTTTTTATTCGATGAAATTATTTTTATTGATGAAAAAACAAGACGAAGTTATTTTTTAAGGAAGATGAGATGAAAATATTTAGCTCAAAAGCAAGTAACAGAACAATTCNGATATCTCTTGAAGAAAACTAATTTTTTATTCGATGAAATTATTTTTATTGATGAAAGAACAAGACGAAGTTATTTTTTAAGGAAGATGAGATGAAAATATTTAGCTCAAAAGCAAGTAACAGAACAATTTNATTTTTTTTTTTTGGGTGTATCATTGTATGTGTACTATGTGTTTGTATGGGTACATTCAATGCTATTAACAGTTGTGATACAAATAAGTGTTTTCACATTTAAACGTGTTTTTATATAAAATACATTAATTTAAGTATTTTAAAATTTGAGTATCCAAACAATACTTATTTAATAAAAAAATTTTATTTGTAAACACTTTTGATAAAAATTTATTTAAAAAATATTTTTAAGATTTCATAAGTCATCTCAAACACACTCTAAACCTCTTTACTTATGAACAAATGGTAAGTCTCGACACATGCCCACATTTACGACGAAATATTGGGTATCACCGTAATATAATGTCAAGTGTCACTCTCTTATAATAAACTTACAAGTCTGCGAGTGAGGTTCATCTTGCCTACTTATAAATTTATTATAGAATAGTAATGTTTTTAAACTTGATAATTACAATTGTCGACTCGTTAGTCNCGACACCATAAAACAAGAGAAATACAGAACATAACAATCTGAGAGGGTGATTCTCTCCTTGTTTGTTTGTTTGTGTGAGTGAGATGCGTAGGAGAGGAAGAGGGTGTTTTTCTCTCTGTGTGTGTGTGATATACTCTTACATTGTGTTTGGTTGTGAACTTGTATTTCTGTGAGTGTGTCTTTGTTAGCTCGATGTCAACTCTTCATTGTTCATATCATGCCCATGTTGTAGAAGAAAATATGTATGCCCATGTTTTTGAGCATTAAAGAAAAGATTTTCAATTTTACAGCTTGTCACAATTACATAAGACTTCACGGCGTCAAAGACATTTTATTTGCAAGATATGCTAATGAAGATATGGAGTTAGAGGAGGAAGGCAATGTAAACTAAACTATTTTTGAAGAGGATATTGATTTGTTAGATACAAATCCAATATATAGAAAGAGAGAACGTATTGCTTCAGCAATTTTAAGGGACAATCAAGCATGATTTTTGATTGTATGTACTATTATCATGTGTTTTGCAACTTTTTTATGTTATTGAGATAGTTGAACTATGTAGTTTTTCATATGATACCTTTATTAATATGATATTTTTGTGTTTGATTTTTTTTTTTTTGGGTGTATCATTATATGTGTTTGTATGGGTACATTCAATGCTATTAACAGTTGTGATACAAATAAGTGTTTTCACGTTTAAACGTGTTTTTATATAAAATATATTAATTTAAGTATTTTAAAATTTGAGTATCCAAACAATACTTATTTAATAAAAAAATTTTATTTATAAACACTTTTGATAAAAATTTATTTAAAAAATATTTTTTAGATTTCATAAGTCATCTCAAACACACTCTAATCCTCTTTACTTATGAACAAATGGTAAGTCTCGACACATGCCCACATTTACGACAAAATATTGGGTATAACCGTAATATAACGTCAAGTGTCACTCTCTTATAATAAACCTACAAGTCTGTGAGTGAGGTTCATCTTGTCTACTTATAAATTTATTATAGAATAGTAATGTTTTTAAACTTGATAATTACAATTGTCGACTCGTTAGTTACGGGCTGGTCCGAAATTCCAATGAACCTAAGTCAGCTCTCCCCATGTGACGGTCCATGGACAGTCCAATAATTAGCAGGTAGGACTTTGGACCACAGTCCACGAAATTCGACTCATTCGGCCCAACTAGAGAGCCTGACTCACTGGTTTTAAAAAATCTAAAAAGATATTTAATTTGGCAAAAAGAAAAAATTTAAAAGGATTGTTCTTAATAAACAACCTGACATGTTATGAATCAAGAAAAGAGAGGGCGAAGTAAAAAGAAAGGAAGCATACAACATCCAGTGGAAATTGTAAATTTACCAAATAATACTCGTAGGTGTGTCATCTATTAACACCAACACAACATATACTCTAATACGAGTCACATAGCAAGGGACTAGAGGTGGAAGCGAAAGAGAGAGCGGAAGTGTAAAATTTGTGAGTGTTTTAAAACTTTTTTACATTCCATAACAGTGATAAAAATACTCACAATAGTGATCAGAATATCCACAAATATAATAAGCAGAGATATGATACCAAATTTTTTTTTTGGTATCATAGAGAATTCCTACTTTTTGGGCACGAATTACATATGCACATTCCTTGGTATTATCAAATAGGTATATGTAATCACCATTTCTTGAGACAGCTTTTCTAGGAGGATTAAACTTTTCTAGGAGTATTAAAGTTAGGCGCACTCTCTCAAACAGTGTAAGAAAATCTTATTACTTTTTAGTAAATTTTTATGGGAGAATTACACTTAGATCCCCTTAAATTTGTCATTTTATCACTCAAACCTCTTGACATTTAAAATATTACACATAGACCTCTTGAGGTTTGTACGCACCTAACACTTAGACCCTCTTGTAAATATATCAATTAATAAATTATACTTAGACTCACATGAAGTTTGTAAGTATACCCTTTAAGTTTAAAATATTATACTTAGATAAAAAATACTATAATAAAAGATAAAATATCAAATATTTTAAAATTTACAATCAAAATTCATGTTCTATTGTATCATTTATTGAAATAAAATTCAAACTAAAAATTAAATTTTAAAATATTTTAAAATCGTAATCATAATTTAAAATATTTAATATTCTATATTTGATTAAAGTATTTTTGGTTTAAATATAATATTTTAAATTTAAAGGGTCTAAGTATTATATATACCTACAAATTTCAAGGGGTCTAAGTGTAATTAATTAATAGATATATTTACAACAAGGGTCTAAGTGTTACACTCGTATAAACCTCAGGAGGCCTGTTTATAATATTTTAAATGTCAAGAGATCTGAGTGATTAAGTAACAAATTTCAGAGAGTCTAAGTGTAATTCTCCCAATCTTTATTGGTATATGATTAAATTGAAGGTAAATGTATCATAATCTCTTGAAATCTGAGAAAAGTAGTCATCTAGCTCTTTTCTAAACTAAATTTGTTTTGAATCCTAAGAAACTCTCTTGAGTATAACTTGAGATGCTTTTGGATATCTCTTGAAGAAAACTAATTTTTTATTCGATGAAATTATTTTTATTGATGAAAAAACAAGACGAAGTTATTTTTTAAGGAAGATGAGATGAAAATATTTAGCTCAAAAGCAAGTAACAGAACAATTCCAGGCGTGTTAACTTGAATCAAACACATCAAAGATTACATATAACACAGTAATGAGGCTGTTGCTGCAACACAAACATTGATTACGCCGGTTGAGATGGATTTGGCTCTGCAGTCACGTTCCATCCGATGACGACATTGGGGATGATGAGGGCAGCCACATTGGTTACTCCATTGTAGATCCAAACATATCCACGCTTGAGTATATTTCGAGCCAATATTATTGGTAAAAATACCAATACAGCAAAAATAATGAGCTGCCCACGGAAGCGTGGTGGGAGGATAACCGATCCTAGTGAGACCGAAGAAAGAACTCCAGCTACGAGAATAACATGGCTTAAGAGTATTTGCAAGTATTTTGGTGTTTGAATTTGATTTCTTATTCCCATAGCGAGGCAGTAGATGGATGTGGCTATACAGAAGCACCACATATTGATAGGCCGAGCTTCAAATGGATCCTTACCTTTGGATTGATACTGCATGGTGACCAGGGCAGCTAGTAATGGCACCAGATACTTGAAGACCACATGGCATGGAGGAGATGATGATGTGAACTTTTGCTTGCTTCCACTATCAGAAAAATGAAAATCAAACTGTTTTAGATCACAAAATTTAAGAAACTAAGGTGCCAATATTTTTCATGTCAGTCGTAGTCACCTCTGTGTTTTGTCTCTGACTGAGGATTATAACTTGTTTGTTTGTAATAGCTTTGATATGTTTAAATAAAGGTGTAAAAATATAATATGACCCGTTATACGAATACAACACGAAATTGTAAGGTTTGGGTCTTCAATAAACTACTCATTTTGTAAACGAGTAGATCCGACATGACATGATTAATAAATGAATCGATGATGACTGAAACCAATAAAAAAAAAATACACGATACGACTCGTATTTAAACTAATTATACACGACATGAACCCAATATGACATTATTCATTATACATGAATTAATAAACAAATCGGGTATGAGTGTAGTGTTTTTTAACACGAACCCGCTGAGACCCAACACGATCTCACTTCATCCGATGCGATCGACTGGCCTATCTTCAAATGTCATTTATGTGGCTCAAGCCTTTTTAGACCTAATGAATATGAATCACCCACTATTTTTAACGATATANTTTGAAGAGGATATTGATTTGTTAGATACAAATCCAATATATAGAAAGAGAGAACGTATTGCTTCAGCAATTTTAAGGGACAATCAAGCATGATTTTTGATTGTATGTACTATTATCATGTGTTTTGCAACTTTTTTATGTTATTGAGATAGTTGAACTATGTAGTTTTTCATATGATACCTTTATTAATATGATATTTTTGTGTTTGATTTTTTTTTTTTTGGGTGTATCATTATATGTGTTTGTATGGGTACATTCAATGCTATTAACAGTTGTGATACAAATAAGTGTTTTCACGTTTAAACGTGTTTTTATATAAAATATATTAATTTAAGTATTTTAAAATTTGAGTATCCAAACAATACTTATTTAATAAAAAAATTTTATTTATAAACACTTTTGATAAAAATTTATTTAAAAAATATTTTTTAGATTTCATAAGTCATCTCAAACACACTCTAATCCTCTTTACTTATGAACAAATGGTAAGTCTCGACACATGCCCACATTTACGACAAAATATTGGGTATAACCGTAATATAACGTCAAGTGTCACTCTCTTATAATAAACCTACAAGTCTGTGAGTGAGGTTCATCTTGTCTACTTATAAATTTATTATAGAATAGTAATGTTTTTAAACTTGATAATTACAATTGTCGACTCGTTAGTTNATAGCGAGGAAGAAGATCATTCTTGCTTATGCACATTATCATTCTCCTTTTGTTCATTCTTCGCCGAACAATCATAAATCTCTTCTTCTCTCTACCATTGTCATGACTTGTGATTTCATGGTCATATTCCATTTTGAATTGCACCCGACCTGTTTCAGGTTCCTGCAAGTCTCCTCTAAAACACAATATATGTAGGGTAGTCTTGTGCAATCTNAATAAAAATAATTAACTTTTACTTTTAAAAATCACTTTTTATTTTTACTTCGCATTTTCTCCTCACTCCCCTGATATCTCTATGCAAGTCCCCGATATTCATGTAGCCGTTTTCTTTCTCGACGTCGACGCCAGCGCGGCAATATATTCTCTCGTCTCGTCGACCAATGACACTACCTTTTCTCTCGCCAACTACCAACGACGCCGAAACCGTCTTATCTCTCACCGATCTTTGTTGCATGTTGATTTAACCAAATCCCTTCAAGCGAAGTACAATATCTTCTTTGTTGTTGGATAATGTATTTTGATTTGTAATTTTTTTTATTTTTTGATGATAAAATTTCTGGAGATCAAGGAGCTGTCTATGGTATCAATTTTTGATGTATTTGGGAAAACTGTTTTTTTATTTTTTTTGATCCATGATTACTATGAAAATCACTATATTATTTTACTTCCATAATTCATCACTCTTTCTCACATTTAATCTTTAGCAAAATTGGACAGTTTGATAGAATGCGCACCAACTGTTTGATAAAATGACTATCAATCGAACAAAAGCACAGTACCTCATCATGTTCGATCTGTTTTTCTAAGGCCAACAGTAAGCAATTTCCATCATGTGTGGATGTTTTCAATCGTTCAGTGTTGTGTCAGCTAGTTTTCTAGGGCTTTAATGCATGTATTCTGGTGTTTTCTTGGACATTGTTTGAGGGTTTTGTTGACTTCATTTTGGTGGGTTTAACTAGCTATCGAATTCGAGATGATGGAGGTGAAGCTCTTGCTATTTAGCTGTAGATGTAGGATGCACTGTTGAGATGCTAAACTGTTGTGATTTTGTGATTTAGGTTTTAAATGTGTTAATTGAAAATTTTTCTCCAATTCATCAGACTTGAATAGGAGATTGATCGTGGTTTGAAAGTTTGTTATTTTTTGGATTTAAATACTTGTTTCTTTTAGGACACAATGATATCTAGATTCTGCTAAAATTATAAATCTGGATATATTTTAAATCAATTGAGAGAACTCTTTGTAATTCTATATCTGAGGCTAAGACTGTCTTTGAGGGTTGTTAGTGGACATGGACTTTCGAATCAAACTACACAAATTCATTTGTTTTGAGATTGTATATTTTATTTTGCTGTCTATTTGTGGGTCTCATGCATAAAAAATAGAAAGAATATAAGTTCACATAATTTACTTTTTGACTGGGTATTGAAAAAGGTAGGAATCATCAAGACAAGATGGCCAAGCCAACTAAGAGATGAATGTAAGGACAACCATGTAGGACAGCAAGCAAGGACAATGGACACTTTCTTTGAAAACCCTTGCCTTTCCAATTCATCTGTTGAAATTGTGCCATAAGACTGGACTTGGCAATGGTATATGTTATCAACGACACCATAAAACAAGAGAAATACAGAACATAACAATCTGAGAGGGTGATTCTCTCCTTGTTTGTTTGTTTGTGTGAGTGAGATGCGTAGGAGAGGAAGAGGGTGTTTTTCTCTGTGTGTGTGTGTGATATACTCTTACATTGTGTTTGGTTGTGAACTTGTATTTCTGTGAGTGTGTCTTTGTTAGCTGGATGTCAACTCTTCATTGTTCATATCATGCCCATGTTGTAGAAGAAAATATGTATGCCCATGGTTTTGAGCATTAAAGAAAAGATTTTCAATTTTACCGCTTGTCACAATTACATAAGATTTCACGGCGTCAAAGACATTTTATTTGCAAGATATGCTAATGAAGATATGGAGTTAGAGGAGGAAGGCAATGTAAACTAAACTATTTTTGAAGAGGATATTGATTTGTTAGATACAAATCCAATATATAGAAAGAGAGAACGTGCTTCAGCAATTTTAAGGGACAATCAAGCATGATTTTTGATTGTATTTACTATTATCATGTGTTTTGCAACTTTTGTATGTCATTGAGATAGTTGGACTATGTAGTTTTTTCATAGGATACCTTTATTAATATGATATTTTTGTGTATGATTTTTTTTTTTTGGGTGTATCATTGTATGTGTACTATGTGTTTGTATGGGTACATTCAATGCTATTAACAGTTGTGATACAAATAAGTGTTTTCACATTTAAACGTGTTTTTATATAAAATACATTAATTTAAGTATTTTAAAATTTGAGTATCCAAACAATACTTATTTAATAAAAAAATTTTATTTGTAAACACTTTTGATAAAAATTTATTTAAAAAATATTTTTAAGATTTCATAAGTCATCTCAAACACACTCTAAACCTCTTTACTTATGAACAAATGGTAAGTCTCGACACATGCCCACATTTACGACGAAATATTGGGTATCACCGTAATATAATGTCAAGTGTCACTCTCTTATAATAAACTTACAAGTCTGCGAGTGAGGTTCATCTTGCCTACTTATAAATTTATTATAGAATAGTAATGTTTTTAAACTTGATAATTACAATTGTCGACTCGTTAGTCACGGGCTGGTCCGAAATTCCAATGAACCTAAGTCAGCTCTCCCCATGTGACGGTCCATGGACAGTCCAATAATTAGCAGGTAGGACTTTGGACCACAGTCCACGAAATTCGACTCATTCGGCCCAACTAGAGAGCCTGACTCACTGGTTTTAAAAAATCTAAAAAGATATTTAATTTGGCAAAAAGAAAAAATTTAAAAGGATTGTTCTTAATAAACAACCTGACATGTTATCAATCAAGAAAAGAGAGGGCGAAGTAAAAAGAAAGGAAGCATACAACATCCAGTGGAAATTGTAAATTTACCAAATAATACTCGTAGGTGTGTCATCTATTAACACCAACACAACATATACTCTAATACGAGTCACATAGCAAGGGACTAGAGGTGGAAGCGAAAGAGAGAGCGGAAGTGTAAAATTTGTGAGTGTTTTAAAACTTTTTTACATTCCATAACAGTGATAAAAATACTCACAATAGTGATCAGAATATCCACAAATATAATAAGCAGAGATATGATACCAAATTTTTTTTTTGGTATCATAGAGAATTCCTACTTTTTGGGCACGAATTACATATGCACATTCCTTGGTATTATCAAATAGGTATATGTAATCACCATTTCTTGAGACAGCTTTTCTAGGAGGATTAAACTTTTCTAGGAGTATTAAAGTTAGGCGCACTCTCTCAAACAGTGTAAGAAAATCTTATTACTTTTTAGTAAATTTTTATGGGAGAATTACACTTAGATCCCCTTAAATTTGTCATTTTATCACTCAAACCCCTTGACATTTAAAATATTACACATAGACCTCTTGAGGTTTGTACGCACCTAACACTTAGGCCCTCTTGTAAATATATCAATTAATAAATTATACTTAGACTCACATGAAGTTTGTAAGTATACCCTTTAAGTTTAAAATATTATACTTAGACAAAAAATACTATAATAAAAGATAAAATATCAAATATTTTAAAATTTACAATCAAAATTCATGTTCTATTGTATCATTTATTGAAATAAAATTCAAACTAAAAATTAAATTTTAAAATATTTTAAAATCGTAATCATAATTTAAAATATTTAATATTCTATATTTGATTAAAGTATTTTTGGTTTAAATATAATATTTTAAATTTAAAGGGTCTAAGTATTATATATACCTACAAATTTCAAGGGGTCTAAGTGTAATTAATTAATAGATATATTTACAACAAGGGTCTAAGTGTTACACTCGTATAAACCTCAGGAGGCCTGTTTATAATATTTTAAATGTCAAGAGATCTGAGTGATTAAGTGACAAATTTCAGAGAGTCTGAGTGTAATTCTCCCAATCTTTATTGGTATATGATTAAATTGAAGGTAAATGTATCATAATCTCTTGAAATCTGAGAAAAGTAGTCATCTAGCTCTTTTCTAAACTAAATTTGTTTTGAATCCTAAGAAACTCTCTTGAGTATAACTTGAGATGCTTTTGGATATCTCTTGAAGAAAACTAATTTTTTATTCGATGAAATTATTTTTATTGATGAAAAAACAAGACGAAGTTATTTTTTAAGGAAGATGAGATGAAAATATTTAGCTCAAAAGCAAGTAACAGAACAATTCCAGGCGTGTTAACTTGAATCAAACACATCAAAGATTACATATAACACAGTAATGAGGCTGTTGCTGCAACACAAACATTGATTACGCCGGTTGAGATGGATTTGGCTCTGCAGTCACGTTCCATCCGATGACGACATTGGGGATGATGAGGGCAGCCACATTGGTTACTCCATTGTAGATCCAAACATATCCACGCTTGAGTATATTTCGAGCCAATATTATTGGTAAAAATACCAATACAGCAAAAATAATGAGCTGCCCACGGAAGCGTGGTGGGAGGATAACCGATCCTAGTGAGACCGAAGAAAGAACTCCAGCTACGAGAATAACATGGCTTAAGAGTATTTGCAAGTATTTTGGTGTTTGAATTTGATTTCTTATTCCCATAGCGAGGCAGTAGATGGATGTGGCTATACAGAAGCACCACATATTGATAGGCCGAGCTTCAAATGGATCCTTACCTTTGGATTGATACTGCATGGTGACCAGGGCAGCTAGTAATGGCACCAGATACTTGAAGACCACATGGCATGGAGGAGATGATGATGTGAACTTTTGCTTGCTTCCACTATCAGAAAAATGAAAATCAAACTGTTTTAGATCACAAAATTTAAGAAACTAAGGTGCCAATATTTTTCATGTCAGTCGTAGTCACCTCTGTGTTTTGTCTCTGACTGAGGATTATAACTTGTTTGTTTGTAATAGCTTTGATATGTTTAAATAAAGGTGTAAAAATATAATATGACCCGTTATACGAATACAACACGAAATTGTAAGGTTTGGGTCTTCAATAAACTACTCATTTTGTAAACGAGTAGATCCGACATGACATGATTAATAAATGAATCGATGATGACTGAAACCAATAAAAAAAAAATACACGATACGACTCGTATTTAAACTAATTATACACGACATGAACCCAATATGACATTATTCATTATACATGAATTAATAAACAAATCGGGTATGAGTGTAGTGTTTTTTAACACGAACCCGCTGAGACCCAACACGATCTCACTTCATCCGATGCGATCGACTGGCCTATCTTCAAATGTCATTTATGTGGCTCAAGCCTTTTTAGACCTAATGAATATGAATCACCCACTATTTTTAACGATATATTATTTAACTAACCTGCTTGCATAGCGAGGAAGAAGATCATTCTTGCTTATGCACATTATCATTCTCCTTTTGTTCATTCTTCGCCGAACAATCATAAATCTCTTCTTCTCTCTACCATTGTCATGACTTGTGATTTCATGGTCATATTCCATTTTGAATTGCACCCGACCTGTTTCAGGTTCCTGCAAGTCTCCTCTAAAACACAATATATGTAGGGTAGTCTTGTGCAATCTGTCTTCCAACCTCGACTTGGAAAATTCCACTTGCAAATCTCTATTGCAATCTCTACATGGTCCATGGAAAATGACACTTGCAATACTTACTTGAAAAATGTCACTTGCAATCTCTATTTACAATCTCTACGTACGTAGTACATGGAAAATGACACTTGAAATTTCTATTGCGATTTCTACATGAAAAATAATTTATTGACTCTGTATTTTGGAGACTTTACCTTCCACAAATATCTACCTGAATATCTAGTTTTTAGATCTTATTGTACCCTAAAGATCTAACATAATATCTTGATCTAATGATATAATAGTTGACAAAATTCAAGAATATTACCCAGTAATCATAGTTATAATAATATTATTGGACTATAAATTAGCACACGTCATTAAGTCATGATATTAAATTTGATAATATTGTAAGTTACGACTCGTATAGTATAAAACAAAAGTAACTATTTAATAGTAATTGATCTGTTTTATAGAACTTTAAAAATAGTCATAATACATTAGGATNACATTCCATAACAGTGATAAAAATACTCACAATAGTGATCAGAATATCCACAAATATGATAAACAGAGATATGATACCAAAAANAATGAATCGATGATGACTGAAACCAATAAAAAAAAAATACACGATACGACTCGTATTTAAACTAATTATACACGACATGAACCCAATATGACATTATTCATTATACATGAATTAATAAACAAATCGGGTATGAGTGTAGTGTTTTTTAACACGAACCCGCTGAGACCCAACACGATCTCACTTCATCCGATGCGATCGACTGGCCTATCTTCAAATGTCATTTATGTGGCTCAAGCCTTTTTAGACCTAATGAATATGAATCACCCACTATTTTTAACGATATATTATTTAACTAACCTGCTTGCATAGCGAGGAAGAAGATCATTCTTGCTTATGCACATTATCATTCTCCTTTTGTTCATTCTTCGCCGAACAATCATAAATCTCTTCTTCTCTCTACCATTGTCATGACTTGTGATTTCATGGTCATATTCCATTTTGAATTGCACCCGACCTGTTTCAGGTTCCTGCAAGTCTCCTCTAAAACACAATATATGTAGGGTAGTCTTGTGCAATCTGTCTTCCAACCTCGACTTGGAAAATTCCACTTGCAAATCTCTATTGCAATCTCTACATGGTCCATGGAAAATGACACTTGCAATACTTACTTGAAAAATGTCACTTGCAATCTCTATTTACAATCTCTACGTACGTAGTACATGGAAAATGACACTTGAAATTTCTATTGCGATTTCTACATGAAAAATAATTTATTGACTCTGTATTTTGGAGACTTTACCTTCCACAAATATCTACCTGAATATCTAGTTTTTAGATCTTATTGTACCCTAAAGATCTAACATAATATCTTGATCTAATGATATAATAGTTGACAAAATTCAAGAATATTACCCAGTAATCATAGTTATAATAATATTATTGGACTATAAATTAGCACACGTTATTAAGTCATGATATTAAATTTGATAATATTGTAAGTTACGACTCGTATAGTATAAAACAAAAGTAACTATTTAATAGTAATTGATCTGTTTTATAGAACTTTAAAAATAGTCATAATACATTAGGATGGTCTCATATAACTTTAAAAAATAGTAATTTGTTGTGACTGAATTGTAAACTCATCTGATTAAATGGTACTATTTAGTACCATAAACTCTCTTCCTAAAGATTCGTCCAAGATCGAGTTTTAAAAAGTCAAGTTTTGTTTAAAGACATTTCAAGGATCCACCAAGTCAAATATGTGTGTCCAAGAATCCGTCAGCTGGCTTCACGCATCATTCATGGATCAAATCGTACAATAGATTGCTGTTCGGATAGAGCCATATTAATGACTACGACCTCTTTATTTTGCGCAATTTTTTAAACAAGTGTAGACCACAATATAGTTTTTTCAACAAATTAATAGGCTAGATTTGATCATTTTTTGAACTATATTTAAAAATAACATGATCTATTAATATAAATATTAAATTAATTAGGTTAATATCAAACATGAATTTGCCTGGATAAATACATTCAACTGAAATTGTATAAATGTATGATTTTTATTATCTTTTACCAGGTATTAATATGAATAGCTTTAAAGTAGGAGGATTTTTTTTCTTATTTTGCTATTATGTGGAGTGATATATGTATTTTTAATCTATGAAACATTGAAGTCATAGTCTTGGATTTTTCTGTGAGTTTGAGAGAACACAAAGGGCCAACATTGTAGGTCCGGGGTCACAATGCAGTGCAAGACAGCAGATCACTTGCCACTATCCCCAAAGGAAACCCAAGTTGTCGGGGGGTGAGAGAGAGAGAGGGGAGAAAAGATGAAAAGGTAAAGGGACACAAAAAAAGAGGGTTAAAATAGCATCATAGAGTAGAAATTTAAGTGGTTTGTCATGTTATTTTGGGGGTATTTTCCCCAATGCATGAATAAAGTTCTACCTTAACACAAAATTAGTGAATTCTGATTGATTATAACTTTGCATAAATTCAAAAGTAACCTTATTTATAGTCGGATAAAGACCGAATATGTTTTGTTAATATCAAACATAAATAACATAATTTTACTAAAAAAAATCTATTTGACTGTTGTTGTATATAGAAGTTTGAGATTTTTTTTTCTTGTCTTATTTGTATCTTGATTTAATTAATATTTTATGAATACTTGTGTAGAATTAAAGAATAATGTACGTGATCTTACTAACATATGAGTCAATTAGATTTTTAATTTATGGGAGGACCCATCAATGATGGGTATAATTCAAAAGAAAAAGAGTATAATTCTAGTTTTCGATTCACGGATCATACTTATCAATCCGAATACAATCCTAGATTTTCGGATGATTTATTGATCTATTGAAATGGTAAAATAATTTTTTTCAAATATTATATCTTTATTAAATTATAAAAATAAAAATAAGATATCAATAAATTGTTTTCTTACCTACCCACCGAAAAGGATTACAACATCCTTTCATCCGGATTCTTGTCGGACTGTATATGGGTCGTTTTGATTGGATTAAGTGATTTTTTACCATGTCAGATCATAGTATTGGGTTAAGTCCTCATTTTTTGGATCCGACAAAAGAAGTACAACTACAAAATATATATGAATTAAATCATTTCTTGTCATCAGGGGTTAATATTTGTTGTTAAATCGCAAACAATTATATCCTTTTGTTGGATATTATTCTCTCCTTGTCTCAAATGCGAGTTTCAAGTTTATGTATATCGGAAATAATGGGTGGTTTATATTCATTAGGCCTAAAAAAGATTAATCTTAGATAATTAGTCATATCCTATGATCGTGATTCTGGTAATAGATGTGGTCATTATCATCATGATCATAAGTAATTAAGAATTTCAATCTGTTAACACGGGCAATTACAGAACAGTAACAAACATATAAACTAACCCGATTGTAGGACAAAAGTTAATATTAATTTGATCAAGATTATTGTTTGATATTATATACTTCAAACAAATTTCGCCCAACACTGTTGTTTATGGATTTTTTGTGTCTGCCACCTCGCAGGCTATAATCATCAATCATACAAAAAACATTATTATTTGTGTATTTGGTGAACAAAAAATTATGTTTCGTATTCTTTAACATGAATATGTTAGAATAGGTGGTTCATATTCAATATATGTAGAGACTCGTCAAGTTCAAATGAACCAATTATTAGAGCGTAGCAAAAATACATCGATTACAATGTATTATGTTTCCAAATTACGCTCACTGGTCAGTCTCTCAGTCTTCGCTCTCCAGTTTGGTATACAATTCTCCCCAAGCTGACAGTCCAAATCAAGTATCTCTTAAAGGATCATGGTCAAATCAACTCAAATTAATCAATCTCATCACAAATTCATTGGTTATCAACACCATACCAAGTGACAAACCAGTCCATGTTGCTTTTATTTTCCTACCTTTCGGTGAAAATACAGAAACAACATCTCTGTTTCGTTCATCTTTCTCTCTACCTTCCTCAAGACCTTACACATTGTCAAAGCTCTATGAACTAAGTCCTCTCACGTGTCAACCATTCAGTCCTCCGGACATCAACGCAAAAACAAAGTTTTTTAGCAACCCTTTCGAATAAAATCACGAATAATTTATCCTTCATGAATACTCTAATTCCGACATAGATAACCTGTTTTTAACCAGACTGAAGAGAGAATTAGTGGAGATGAACATAAACTAGTTTAGACACCCTGACCGTTAAAAAAAAATCACACAAAGCTTTGCTAAGTAGGAAAAGATAAAAAAACCACCAGAAGCTTTGCTGCTCAACTATATAAGGTCATCTCCGGTCTTTAACTCAATTTTTTTAAAAAAAAATTTGGGTTAATATTTAAGTAAAAATTTTGATTTGAAATAAAGTATTTTAATGGAGAAATTCAAATTTAAATACAAACAAACTCAAATTTAAATGAAGAAGAATTCAAATTTAAATTAGCGTGAAATGTAATTATTAGATTTTTAAAAGATGATAAAAAATATAGCCATTAAAAAAAATAGTAAATATTTGAGTTTTCCTTGATTTGATCAAAAAATTAAATCCCTTGCAATTTAAATAAAAATTTGATTGTCTTCGTCTAGTATGAATTTGAGTAAATGATTGGAGATTTATTTTAACTTATTTTTACTCAATTTTAAATTTAAGTAAAGATTTCAATCTCAGGATTGAAAATGCTTTAATTAAACAAAGTGTGCTATCATTTTGATACTGATGATTTATCATATGACTTACATTTTAATCTTTAATCACAGTAAATTTGTAGTTTAACCATAATTATCTTTTAATCTCAATAAATATTTAAATCAAAGTAAGTAAGGTGAATCCAACTAGGATAGCTCCTAATTATTTTGGTCTAGCACATTGATGGGTGACCCAGTTTTGGTACGACCCAAAGTCCAACACCAGCAATTTAAGTGGAGAATTTTTACAAGCATCCAAACCGGACAAACTAACAAACATTATAGATACTAGAATAAATTACACTTTATTACTATGAATTATTGCCTTTGTTTTACTTTACGCCCTTAACAATAAAATTTCTCATGTTGTCTAATAGATAACGACAAACTTAAAATTTGTCAAAAGAGGGAGAAAAATCTCAGAGAATTTTCCACTAAGTGGCTAGAACTACTTTATTTTATCTCTTTTACAACCAAATAATTACTGAAAATAAAATGAATGTCGGTTAGAGGAAGAAAATTTGNAAGTATTTTAATGGAGAAATTCAAATTTAAATACAAACAAACTCAAATTTAAATGAAGAAGAATTCAAATTTAAATTAGCGTGAAATGTAATTATTAGATTTTTAAAAGATGATAAAAAATATAGCCATTAAAAAAAATAGTAAATATTTGAGTTTTCCTTGATTTGATCAAAAAATTAAATCCCTTGCAATTTAAATAAAAATTTGATTGTCTTCGTCTAGTATGAATTTGAGTAAATGATCGGAGATTTTTTTTAACTTATTTTTACTCAATTTTAAATTTAAGTAAAGATTTCAATCTCAGGATTGAAAATGCTTTAATTAAACAAAGTGTGCTATCATTTTGATACTGATGATTTATCATATGACTTACATTTTAATCTTTAATCACAGTAAATTTGTAGTTTAACCATAATTATCTTTTAATCTCAATAAATATTTAAATCAAAGTAAGTAAGGTGAATCCAACTAGGATAGCTCCTAATTATTTTGGTCTAGCACATTGATGGGTGACCCAGTTTTGGTACGACCCAAAGTCCAACACCAGCAATTTAAGTGGAGAATTTTTACAAGCATCCAAACCGGACAAACTAACAAACATTATAGATACTAGAATAAATTACACTTTATTACTATGAATTATTGCCTTTGTTTTACTTTACGCCCTTAACAATAAAATTTCTCATGTTGTCTAATAGATAACGACAAACTTAAAATTTGTCAAAAGAGGGAGAAAAATCTCAAAGAATTTTCCACTAAGTGGCTAGAACTACTTTATTTTATCTATTTTACAACCAAATGATTACTGAAAAGAAAATGAATGTCGGTTAGAGGAAGAAAATTTAAAGTTTAGGAAAAGTAAAGTCATGAATATGTATTTTTCTTAATATTTGACATGCACATGTGCAATAGACAATTATTTATTAGTATTACAGACCACTCTAATGCATATTTACAATAAAAAAATTGATAGTTATTATCTATTAGAGTGCTATGAAATAATATTGATACTTTATGGTACAATATGATAAATTTTATAATTAATAAAGGTGTAAAGTAAAACAAAGGTAACAGTTCAAGGTGGTAAGACATAATTTAACCAAGAAATTAACACAAACTTTCTTTTAGTGAGTTGTTCACCAGTTGCCCCAGCTGTATCAAGCCCAATACAAACTCAGATACTAATAAGACGAATAAGACACATATCAGTGCATATTTATCTCTCTAGATCGAGTAACAGAACAATTCAGGAGTGTTAATGCTAATTAAACGTCTTCAAATCGGGCAGGATTACTGCACTGGTGGAGATAGATTTGGCTCTTGCTCTGTGACATTGCGTTCGGGGACCCAATTCCAAACGTCGAGAATATGGATAACTTGGTTGTAGAGCCAGTGCCACCCATGCTTCAGCTTATTTTGAGCTAATATTATTGGCAAAAATGCCGGTACAACCAAAATGAGTTGTCTGGGAAAGTGCGGAAAGATAACCGATAATAGTGAAACCGATGAAATAGTTCCAAAGATGAGCATAACATGATTTAAGATTCGCGAGTATTTTATAGTACGGGTTTGAATGTGGTTTCTTATTCCCATTGCAAGGTAGTAGATGCATATGGCTATACAGCAACACCACATATTAATAAGGCTAGTTTCAAAGGGATCCACACCTTTGGCTTGGCACTTGATGGCCAGGAGGGCAATCAGCATTGGCACCAGATATTTGAACACCTTATGGCATGGTGGAGCTGTTTTGACCGTTTGCTGGCTTCCGCTATATACCATGCACGTAAAAGAAAAAGATTAGGGGAAACTTCATCAACACCCCGGTAGAATACCGTATCTTTAAACACAATCCTTACATTATCTGAAATTTTACAGACACCCCTTATAAAAGTTTGTTGGCGGATGAAAGTAACAGAAAATGCTATTTTATTATATTAACCTTGAAAATCTCACTTATTTTCCACTTATTATATAATATACATATAAGTGTATCTCTCACAGATTACCTACTTAGTGTGTGTGTGNAAAAGTTTGTTGGCGGATGAAAGTAACAGAAAATGCTATTTTATTATATTAACCTTGAAAATCTCACATATTTTCCACTTATCGTATAATATACATATAAGTGTATCTCTCACAGATTACCTACTTAGTGTGTGTGTATATATATATAATGAATAGATACTATACAATATATAATATTTTATTATATAATATATATAAGAAAGTACAAATACAATTTAAATCTAAAAAGATAAACAAAATAACGTATTTTTCGCAGTTGAGACCTCTTTAAATTTTATTTTTCGTTGGCGCCACCACCCCCACCACCATCACCACTACCATCACTATCACCACCACCACCACTACCACTACCACCGTTGTCACCTCACCACCACATTTGCCCCAAAAACCACTGCCCCATCACCACTATTTCCACTACCATCTTCACCCCACCACCACCATCTTCACCCCACCACCACCACCATNAAATGAAAACGGAACCAAATTCCAAACCATGTCCATTGAATACACTGAAAAAAAAAATGCATGTTGTGGAACGTTGAAGATACTGATACTACCTAGTGGCTGCTGTTGCATACAGAANTTCATGGTTAAGATTTCTTTAAATTTTATTTTAAAGTTAATCCGATAGCTAATATTAGCACCCTAAATTTAATACGAAAATAGGCTTCTAAGGGTGTATTTGAGGTAATTTTTTTAAAATGCTTCTATAATTTATAACTTCTCATAAGTATTTAAACAAAAAAAAAGGAGTATTTGGAATCGCCCCACCACCACCTCTACCATCACCAACCCCATTGCCATACAACCATCACCACTACTATCACCACTGCCAGCCCACCGCTACAACTAACCTCACCACCACCACCGCCCTACCACCACCACCTCTGCTACAATTTGACTTGATATTCTTTCAAAATGCCAAAGTAATTCTACAGTGTAATCTAGAAAGGGATTCAATGAAATTTTAAAAGATGTAAGGTGTGTCGTTGAATATATGCATAACTACCGGAGATGTGAATAAAATTTATCCAAAAGATTAATTACAAATTTTAAGAAAGAGTAATGTTATAAGTATCTAAAAAAGTGATTTAATTTACAGATCTAATAATGTGAACTAACATGATCAAATAGTATTACTATTAATATAATTTTTAAAAAATTTTATTAGAACTTCATCGCTTACTACATTATTATGTAAATTAAAAGTCACCGCAATTATAAGGTCTTTGCTTATTCAACACATTAAAAGTCACTCAAGCTTTTAAATTAAGTACATTGTGAATGAACTTTATGACCCAAAAAATGTCTTTTGTCCCACATCCAATACCATTATTTTGTAGAACAATAATGCGGCAAACAAGGAAAAGGACAGAAAAGACACACCCGCAACGGTTTCATGAAAACCACTCATTATTGTTTTGTGTCTTTTTTTTCCCCTCTCTCTCCCTCCTCCTCTGTCCATCTCCTCTCTCTCTTTCCCATAATCTTTTATGGAAAAAAAAATTGGTTTAGACAGAGAGACGCATACAGAGGTACCCACAATAGAATTCTGAAATGAAAATACAAGTAAATGTATGAAAAAATCTTAAAACCCACTTGGCTTTTGATCGGGTCGAGTCAAGTTTAGACAAAACATGAAAATTGAAGAATTTAATGGAAAAAAAAAATGAAAACGGAACCAAATTCCAAACCATGTCCATTGAATACACTGAAAAAAAAAATGCATGTTGTGGAACGTTGAAGATACTGATACTACCTAGTGGCTGCTGTTGCATACAGAAGAAGAGGAAGATCATCCCTGTATATGGACATCCTGTTCCTCATTTTATTTATTCTTCGTGCAACCATCTTTAATCTCCTGTGATCTCAATCACGCCTTCCCTTATCGCATATTTTGAACCATGAGATGAGACTTGAGAGGAGTGGAGAGGAGAGGAGAGGAGAGAAATATATATTGAAATAAATAAACAAAAGCGAAGCTTCACGAAGTTTTCAGGAGGCTTCGGAGCTGCTTGCTCTTTAAGTTCAAATGTTTTCGTAAGCTTCATCATTGACTAGTAAATATTGGATACACCTTATCATCGTGACCGTCAAATGATTTCACTATCAAATGAGAGTATAAAAAAAGTAAGTAAATAGATTTAAAATATTATACTGAGGATAGCATTTTTCTCATAGCAACCACCCTTTAACATTATTTAATAATTTTTTTTGATAAACATAGTATTTTTCTTATAATAACCACCCCTCAATATTATTTAATAACCATCCGGTGTTTAAAAATAACTATCAAGTGTCATTCATCTGAATTACTTGTAAATTTATTATTAGATAATGACACCACGTAATGATAATAGTGTAACATAACCACTATACCTGATATTTACTCAACTAGTGGAAATGCTCTTAGATGCATACTAGCGGGATGCTCTTACATGCATATTAGTGGAGGAGTAATATTATTTTGACCTAAAAATTTGATTTAATTTGTTAATATAATGATGTGATTTTAATAGAACTATTGGATCAACACAATTTTTAATATTTAATGGGCTCTATAGCCAATCTAAAAATCAAAATAAATTAAATCGATAAATTAGGTCTCAATAATATTTCTCTCGAAGATAAAACCTCTGAGACAAACGTTTTCCACGAATTCCCTCCAACCAAAAGCCTTAAAAAAGTTGTTATTTTTGTCCTTTTCTTTCACTTTCCGTCATTTTCATCCTTTTTTATTTTTTTCCTTCTTAAATTACGCCATTTTCATACCAAGCCTTCTCATTTCTTCAGCCTGGCGTGGAATCAACTTGCGCGGTTGCGCCTCTATTCGATGAACAAATAAGTCTCTTTAAATCAAGATCGAATTTTTTTGAAATATTTAAGAAATAAAATAAAAAAAGAAAAACATTATTTTTAAATCAATGCATGAAACATACCAAAATACCTCAAAACGTTTAAAACATCTTGTAGCATTAAAATTTTGTTATTCAATCTTAATTTTGTTTCAATTTGAATATAAATAAAATACAATCTAAGACACTTTCTAAGTGACAAGCAATATCTATATAATAAAGTAGAACGATTTTGAATTTTAGAGATAATGAGTGGCCTAGATTGTGTCGTGATTAAAAAAGACATCATTCAATGGACGATATTATTTCAAACTGTCTCGAATTATTGACATCTCAGATCGTTTTGATCCGACATACCAGAATAACTCTTGAAGCCTTTTTGCCGCTCAAAATTTTTAATTTCCAAAATTAGTATCCCTAAAATTTAATTCCCCCAAATCTTTTCTTAAAATCAAGCAAATCTTGACTCTGGACTCGCTCTCTCTATCTCTCTTTCATGCTTAATTCACAGACACAGAAATATAGGGATGACAGTAGATCAAGTAAAAACTAGTATTCATCCAAATCCGTCTCATTTGAACGAAAGATGGACCATACATATTGAACAATAGACGTAAGTGAGGATACTCGTATAAACCCATACAAGATGAAGGCGGGGATGAACTGACACTTACCTCCACCCTGCTCTGTTTTACCAATTGTTATTATTATTATTATAGTTTTTGATTAATTAATTAGTTTTTGTCCTAGTTAACTTCCCATATTAAATGAGTTGGTAGAAGATTATGGTTGCCTAGTATAATTATTTATAGCCTTTATTACTCGCATTTAATATTTGCAAGTACCTTCCATACCTAGAATAGACTAGAAAAAAACATAAAAAAAAAAGAGTAATGCAACGTGTACTTAAAAACTACACTTGATAATCTCAACTATTGAATAGGTAGTGGGTCTCAATGAATGCTGAGACCCACAGTGAAATCAATGGTTGAGATTATCAAATCTAATTTTTAAGTTTACTTTCCAAGTCCATGTAGCATTGCTCTAAAAAAAATAAAAAAATTCAGTGTTTGGTTATATATTCCCTACAAGAACACATATTGTTCTTATTGACCCAAATGTTCTTGAAATTTGGATGAAATGTTATTCTAATTATTTGAATTGAAAATCAAGCACTCCACTAGGATTCAAACATTGGTTAATTGAATGTTAGATTTATTTAGAATTTAGAATTATTGTTGACTTGGGCTTGGGCTGGAATGGGTACGGAGGAAGGGGGCGGGACTTACAAATTTATCCGCGGACGAGGATAAAAATAAAAATTATACCCGTTAATAGGAGTGGACCGAGAATAGGCGAAATTTTTTTAAGCTAATTCCTTCTGTTTGAAAACAATCCTTGTCTATAGTTAGGCATTGACACCGCCCATATTTCTTTGTGTTAGGTTGATGCGGCTAAATAAGGTGGTTTCACATATTTTGCATTCAATAAGTTACACTTATCTAAAAAAATATGTGAAACCACCTTATTATTTATAAATTACTCTTTTAATTTAGTCATTAAATGTATGTTTTCATGTCAATAATTTTTATTTATCTCAAAAATAAATTACTAATTATTAATTAGTTGCTGACACATGTGATATTAACACCAGAAAGGATCAAAGGAAAGGAGTTATAATATTGAAAAAAAAAATTCCCGATACCTGATTTAAAAACACTACCGTTGAGGTTTAAAGTTGATTATAAAACGTCATAGTTGACTACAATAAAAATCAGTCAGTTATAATTAACTTTTAAAAGATGTACTTTAATTTGTTGAAATTATTTTTTTGGATAAATTACACTGACACCCTTGTAGATTTGTCTAATTATAGGGACATTCCCTCAATTTTTTGAAATTACACTGACACCCCTTTTAGGTCTTGTCCCTTATCAAATATAACAAAAAATGTGATTTTTCATAATTATCCTTACCATACATCATTTTTTACTTATCAGCCTCTCATATATTTAAATACTAATAAATGAGTCATTTTCAAGTTCAACCCTTTAAATCCAAAATTAACACAATCAACCTGTTTATTTAATCGTGTCGAACTTCTTCTATCTTCTCATTTGTATGTTGACACAAACAACACGAAATTGACACTATTAACATGTTTAATTTGTATTATAAAAATAAAATATTAAGAGAAAATTTTAATTACACCCTTTCTAATTTATCATATCTTTAAGTTTATTGCCTCTATTTTCTGAATCTTCACTGACACCCCTATCAAATTAATAATATTAACTAGAATGTAATTTTATTAAATTGCTCATGTTATATTTTAAGAAAAACTACATTCACATCTCCTCTAGATAGACATATCTTCAATAAAATCCCCTTTATTTTTTAAATTTTTTAATATATTAAAATTCGTGTTGATTAAAATTTGATTTGAACTAATTAAAATTTATTTTTTACGTATTAAAATTCGATTTGAACTGATTAAAATTCATTTTTAATTGGCTCAAATCAAATTTCAATCAATTCGCATGGAATTTTAATCAGCCTAAATTTTGATATGTAAAAAATTAAATTTTAATCGACTTGAATCGCTATGTCCAAAGTGGCACTACCTTGGAGAGGTTCCACGTTATAAAAAAAAACACGAATACGAGCAAGAGCACGATGCGAAAATGAACAAGTTAGCCTAATTTTGTTCAAGGGTAATATGAGTATTAAAATGTAAAAAGTTGATAATGTACTCACTTTTTTAACATTGCCAATATGATGCTAATCATAGATACTTTGTGAAATGGGTAGGTAAACAATAAGAGGGTGTTAGTGTAATTTTAAAAAATTGATGGGATGTCTTTCTAATTAGAGCAATCTAATTAATCCCTCCAAAAATCATAAAAAGGAGGCACTTAACACTATTAATTCTTTATTTCTCATTTTATAACCCTAATTTTCTCCAAAATTCAGTTGCGCTAGTCAAACCCTTCATGCGAGCGAATAATTTGGCCTAATCAGAATTCAATCTGCTTATCCTCATCGACGGTGTTGCTGGATGGTTTTTTTTTTTCGTTACAAAGTGTTTAGACTTGCACCGATTACTCCCTTGAGTTCAACGGCTGACCACGAGATAATAAATTCGTAGTTTCATGCTGTTATTTTTAGTTCTTTATGCTCTGTTTGGTGGCTGAGAAATCTAATTGAGGGAAAGCAAGAAAGAAAACTTGGGTTACGGTTTGTTACTGGTTTCCCTAATTGATGTGGTTGTGGGTTTTCTTTTCCATGCCGAGCGAATTGATTTATAGTGGATTGTACTACTTCTGTGATTCTTGTATTTATGACTTTNACTACATTCACATCTCCTCTAGATAGACATATCTTCAATAAAATCCCCTTTATTTTTTAAATTTTTTAATATATTAAAATTCGTGTTGATTAAAATTTGATTTGAACTAATTAAAATTTATTTTTTACGTATTAAAATTCGATTTGAACTGATTAAAATTCATTTTTAATTGGCTCAAATCAAATTTCAATCAATTCGCATGGAATTTTAATCAGCCTAAATTTTGATATGTAAAAAATTAAATTTTAATCGACTTGAATCGCTATGTCCAAAGTGGCACTACCTTGGAGAGGTTCCACGTTATAAAAAAAAACACGAATACGAGCAAGAGCACGATGCGAAAATGAACAAATTAGCCTAATTTTGTTCAAGGGTAATATGAGTATTAAAATGTAAAAAGTTGATAATGTACTCACTTTTTTAACATTGCCAATATGATGCTAATCATAGATACTTTGTGAAATGGGTAGGTAAACAATAAGAGGGTGTTAGTGTAATTTTAAAAAATTGATGGGATGTCTTTCTAATTAGAGCAATCTAATTAATCCCTCCAAAAATCATAAAAAGGAGGCACTTAACACTATTAATTCTTTACTTCTCATTTTATAACCCTAATTTTCTCCAAAATTCAGTTGCGCTAGTCAAACCCTTCATGCGAGCGAATAATTTGGCCTAATCAGAATTCAATCTGCTTATCCTCATCGACGGTGTTGCTGGATGGTTTTTTTTTTTCGTTACAAAGTGTTTAGACTTGCACCGATTACTCCCTTGAATTCAACGGCTGACCACGAGATAATAAATTCGTAGTTTCATGCTGTTATTTTTAGTTCTTTATGCTCTGTTTGGTGGCTGAGAAATCTAATTGAGGGAAAGCAAGAAAGAAAACTTGGGTTACGGTTTGTTACTGGTTTCCCTAATTGATGTGGTTGTGGGTTTTCTTTTCCATGCCGAGCGAATTGATTTATAGTGGATTGTACTACTTCTGTGATTCTTGTATTTATGACTTTTGTTTATGTATAAATAGTATTTTTGATTCTTAAAATATATATTTTTTATTAGTTTAGTCCTTATTTTATTATTTTCTTTTAATTTACTCTTTAAAGTATTCAATATGTATCATTTTAATTTTTATATACACGAACCATTAAATTTTTGACAAAATAATTATATGTTAGATACGTAATACTATTTCACAAGTTTTTGTGCATGCTCCAACACTTGTTTTAATGATCACAAAAAATACCGCAGTGGAGTAACAGTCTATANTTTGTTTATGTATAAATAGTATTTTTGATTCTTAAAATATATATTTTTTATTAGTTTGGTCCTTATTTTATCATTTTCTTTTAATTTACTCTTTAAAGTATTCAATATGTATTATTTTAATTTTTACATACACGAACCATTAAATTTTTGATAAAATAATTATATGTTAGACACGTAATACTACTTAACAAGTTTTTGTGCATGCTCCAACACTTGTTTTAATGATCACAAAAAATACCGCAGTGTAGCAAATCCCTAATTGCATCCGCGGGATAAAAAGCTTCTTCCTTTGCACAACAGACAGGAGAGAGAAAAAGAGATGTAGGGAGCCAATAGCTGCACATAACGTGTGAGAAAGAGTCTCAACTAATGTGGACTTGGACGGCTATCTATATATAATTATACACGACATGAATCCGATATAACATGATTCATTAAACACGAATTAATAAAAAAATCGGATATAAGTGAAATATTTTTTGACATAAACCCGCTAACGTCACCACATATTTGAACACTTTATGGCTTGGAGGGAATGATTTCACTTATTGCATGCTTCCACTGTCGCAAAAAGAAAAAAGAAATCGTNGAGAGAGAAAAAGAGATGTAGGGAGCCAATAGCTGCACATAACGTGTGAGAAAGAGTGTCAACTAATGTGGACTTGGACGGCTATCTATATATAAAGAAAGGGTACATGTGGGAGACTTCCAAACCCCACCAAAGGAAGGAAAGTGGATTGGGACTGCTTCTACTTTATTGGGTGTAGTACACTCAATGGGGGGAGGTGTGTCACAAATATTACGCGATTCATTAATACAATACGAAATTAGCGGATTTGAATTTTTATAAATCACTCATTTAGTAAATGAATGAACATGACACAACACAACATGACATGATTAATAAACGAATTAAATATAAATAAAGTCAATTAGAAGAAATACATAACACGACTCATTTATATATCAGTTATACACGACATGAATCCGATATAACATGATTCATTAAACACGAATTAATAAAAAAATTAGATATAAATGAAATATTTTTTGACATAAACCCGCTAATGTCACCACATATTTGAACACTTTATGGCTTGGAGGGAATGATTTCACTTTTTGCATGCATCCACTGTCGCAAAAAGAAAAAAGAAATCGTTTTAGATTACAATTTTACCAAATGTTGGTGAAATGAAGGACTCTACGAATCTTCATGTCACCTTAAGTTTTACTTCTTTCCTTGGTCGACACTTTCAAAAGTCACTTAAGCTTTTAAATTAAGTAGATTGAATCAACTTATAACGTAAAAATGTGTCATTTTGTTCCACATCGAGAGGGAATGTGCACGTGTGTTATGACTAAAATACAAGAACCATCTATAGCAGGATGAATTTATTTATTATGCTCTGATAATTTTTAAAGCTAATTAAGTTACCGAATAATAGAATATATGTCTATCATATGCTATGGTTGTGATGGTGGTATTATTAAGTAGCACGAATTCCAATCCCTTGACACCTGATCGACCAGAGTGCTTTGCTTCTTGAGTTTTATTTATGTGAGATCAAAAGAATATGTAAGCAAAGAAGAAATGCCTCAGGTGGTTAACGTTGTCTAACTTAAAAGAATAAAATAGCATCTATCCAAGTTAAGTAGTCCCACAAGCAAGACCCTTTTTCCCCTAGTCTATGGGACGGAGAATGTCATATCCGTTGAGATTGGAGTACACTCGTTTAGGATTTAGCATTATGATCTTACCAATAAAGAAGAAGGCTTTCATATCAACCTCGACTCGGTAGAAGATGAGAGGGAGATAATCATGCTCAAAAATGCAAAGTACAAGCGTCGCATGACCAAATACTACAATTTGAAGTTGAAACCTCGCTCCTTTTTTGGGGACCTAGTCCTCAAAAAAGTCATCCTGTCTACCAAAGACTCCTAAGAAGGAAAGTTAGAACCTAACTGGGAAGGACCTTACACGGTCACGGAAGCTGTATGACCGAGCACCTATCAAATCCAAAATCCAGAATCCTAAGGGAAAATTTTTGGCCCATTCATGGATCGCAAAACACCTAAAGAAATATTACTAGTAACTACGGGTAAGGCAATGGGTGTACAAGTCAATAGTCACTATTTAAATTATCTATTGTTGTTTTGATCAATTTTCATTATTATTTGCTTTGGATTATAAAATAAAATTTTGCAAGACTTTCACAAAAGTTGTATTTCATTCCATAGAAATGAACAAACTATTTACAAAAGATAGAAGATGTCTAGTTACAAAAACACAAATACAAAGATACCATGATCCTAATGTCACTCACTACCCCTTCATCCGATCGCCTCCTCGTCATCAGTCCTTGGAGCCTCGTATGAGACGAAGCCAAAAAAGTCATAAGCGGGAAAAGCTGTTGAGACCTTCCCCTTGAGCTCCTCATGGCCATTAATAAAGGCGTCTGCCATGGCCCTCTTAGCAACATCTCTCTTCTTTTCCATCTCTATGGAGTAAGCCTCTACCTTGGTAGCTCTTTCAAGAGCTGCTCAAAAGTCAGCCTCTGCTCTAGCGGTCCTCTCATGGGACACTTGCAACTCTGTCTCTGCTCTCACGCAGACAGTCTCTATATCAGCCTCTATGTGTTGCCCCAAAATTTGCGTAGCTGTATTTACCCCGTTGATCACCCATCAACCCATAAAAATCCCCTAGATACCGTGTAATTCAATACCACGTCGTTATGCCCAATTTACTAAGATCTATAACTCAATAAAATTCGAGCAAAGTCTCCTTTGTACAGAGAGCTCTACCCAAAACACCACATGTACAATCATATAACATTGACCACACCGAGTCCATTCATCCATACTCAATTACATAGTATTGGATACTACCATAATCATCATCATTATATACATTCATTCATAAAAGAATAAATGTTTCAAAAGAGTCTCATATACATGTCTTTTAAATATAAACAACTTTTTGTTACAAAAATTATATAAGGTCACAACTAAAGATATACAAGGGACTATAACGTCAAAATAAGAGCCACAGTCCGGCTTTATCGTCAAAGTGGACCAGTAGGAGGGCCTTCGGTGAAAGTCTGTGGTATACCTGAAAATTGTTCTCATAAAAGGTAAGTTAACGCTCAATAGGATAACTCATATAGAGAATAACTCTCAACTCAAATACATATGAAATGTCACTTGTATTCATTCAAATATGTCTATTATGAACAAATGTCATAAATCATGTCATGCCAAGAGATGTGACTCACGCAAACAAAACCAACACCAAGTCTCATCCTGGGCTCCCACAACATATATAATGTCATGCATATGTATCCAGACATTATAAGCCCCTGTCATTGGTGTTATGTACACTTAATAATTAATTGATTCATTTTCTTCTATCTTTGTAAGGAGATGATTTATGGTATTACACCAATGGGACACCACATTATCAACGGATTTTCAAGACATCTCACCTATGGCTCCGTTTTCACCATTATATTTTTTTGGAATTGTGAGTCTTACACCCGAGGAAAAATCTAGTCCTTCTTGCTATACCCCGACACGTTTATCCATTTAATTTTTTGTGAGAATCAACCGGACCTTGGTGCAATTTTTTCGAGCCCACGATCAATCACATATGTGGTGATTGATTTCATATTATCCACACACTGTCACCCATGTTGATGCATATGAATGTAGTGCAATTCATGCATAAATACAATATAATGTGTAATTATCTTTGATACCATCTATAATGTTCATTACATAATGAATGTAATATAATGACATTTTCAACAAAAAAAAAGTATATTATGTAAGATAATCAACTCAATTAACATACTTGTATTCACCTAGGCATTTAAACAAAAACATAGATGACACATCAATTTGCACAACTAACATGTTTATTACTTCCAACATGACAACATGTTTATTTATTTTATAAACATAAACACAAGTTCACCACACTAATCGTATGCTAAATAATCATTTAACATACATATTATTTCATAATCACATAACACGCTAATAATTTTATTAAACTGGATATGCCATTAAAACATCAAGTCATGTTAATGTACAATTAACATGCTTTAAATCACTAACATTAACTTACACCAAGTTATTTATAATATGATTTTACTAATTATAAGGTTAATTATAAATCTTATATTTGACCCACTAATTACACTAGTCAACTAACATGTGATATACACCCTTAGTCTACTCATTTCATATATCATATTTTAAGTTGAAATTACATCTAAATAGGAGAAATCTTACCTCTCGTAGTGTGAGCCCATGTAATATAACTCTAAAAAAAGCTAGAATTTAGCTTTATAAGCCTTAGTCTTAGATTCTCGCCTTTGATATTTTTTTTGGAGAAAAATGAGATATTTGGTATGGTTGCGTAGCTCTCGTTGCGTAGAGTAACTTTAATTGTTGGCCCGAAACGATTAAACTGTTTGATTTTCATAGATCTAAGAAGGAAGAAAGGAGAAAAAAAACAAAAAACTCATTTTACTCTCTCTCACTCTCTCGTCACTCTCTCGTCAGACTACTAGAGAAGAAAACAAATGGAAGACACAAAAAGGTCTTCCATTTATATTGTCTAAATGTGTGGCGTGGCCCACATTACGCCATGCGTCTGTTTTTTTTAACGGGTCTAATTTTATTTTGAGTCAATTAAATCTCGTCTCGTATTAAGTTAGTATATTTTTATTGAACTAATTTTAAATTATTTTTCGAGTCTCACGAATAAAATCTGATCACAATTATTTTAGTCGCGCAACACCCGATTGTTTTGTAACACGTGAAAAATCCATATATATTAGAATTTATAAAAATTTACTGGATAGCTATATTTCGCGAGGCGAATTCAACGGTGAGATCCGTTTTGTCATCTAAATTATATAAAAATTTATATTTTTTGACTCGTGCTTAAACAATTAATTACTACTTTACCCATTTAATTATGTTTTAATAAAAAAAAAATTTATCGGGTTTTACACTCCAGCTGGGCGCCCCTCTCGTGGGATGCCTGAAGCTCAGTCTTAAGTGTGGCAGCTCTCTCGTGCGCTAGCCTCGACTGTTTCTCGACAGCTTCTCGCGCTTGCCTCTCGAGCTCTAACTGCTCCTCAGTAGTCTTATGCGCCTGTCTCTCCATTGTCTAACCACTATTCACCTCTCTTAGCTTTAACGTGCTCAAAAATAAGCAAAGAAAAACAGCAACCACCTACAAGTATCTAAATGCCAGAACATGAAAGAAGGAAACCAGATAAAAGATCAAAGATGAGTAAAGGGAATACTAAAGCAAAGCCCTCCATCGTTGTGTTGATGACGTCCTCTGGACCTCGAGAACCAACCTCCTAGATCTTCGCAGCGGTCACCCCCACAATTGCTCCTTGACCAAATTCAAGTCCTGCAGAATAGACACCGAACCACTGCTAGAAGCAAGACAGCCAGGCGGAGTCCTGGTCCTCGTGGGAGACCGCACTGAAGCCTCAATCCCTACAGTCATAATGGGATCAACTCTAGAAAATGATGGTACCCCGACAAGGGAAGGAGTGGGGGCATCACCAAGTCCCGTCTCTCGGGGACTATCCTAGTCAACAAACCTCAGTTGAGAAACATCAAGGGCATCAGACCTCGCCCTTTTAGAAGAAGGAGGGGAAGACACCATCCTAAAAAGCGTAGACAGCCTCCACTAGCGCTCTATCAAAAGAAGTACCTGCAAACTTGGTATGAGACAAAAAACTTATGATGTCGTAACCATCAAGAGTCTATTGGAAGAATCAGGTACCTTTCTTTTTCGGCCTATGAGAAATTTTAGGATGACTTGACGTGGACATAATCTTCAAGAGTTCTTTGAAAGGATGGTCACGAACTATCTGGAGCCTACTCTCTTGCTCTGCAGATAATGTGGGTGAAACTACATAGAAGCCAATCATATAGTGAGAATAGATATGTGACGACTAGAAGTAAAAACGAAAGTGAAATCCTTACCTAGCTTGGTCCTCGGGACAGTGTCCCACCTCGAAGGCACTAGGTCACGGTCTCCCTCAGTGGCCCACTCATTTTCAACAAAGAAGAACTTAGACGTCCAACTATGACAGTTCAAAGGAAGCCCAGTGTTGAACTTGTCTGACCTCGGGGCAAAACGACACCACCCTTGATAAGGAAAGGGGTTATCTAGAAGCACATACGTGGTCAGAAACTCCTCAAATGGGAGAGGGACGTCAGCACTGTGAACCAGCTGCCATAATGAAAAAAATGTCAGTATCACCCTCCACCCATTTGGAGCCAACCTCCCGGGAGCCAGTGATAGATGTCCCAAGACTCGACATATAGGCTTAGATATTGAAAGCCTCAAACACGCCTCTAAGGCATCCTTATAAAGAACAATCTCAACCGAGGAGTCACAACATGTTGGCTTATCCTCTTCCGCCCGACATGACTGTAGGAGGGATACGGTACAAAGATACGATACTAGTGATATTATCATCACAATCAATGAAGCTGAATATGGAAGTCACGTTTGAGCCATTATCTTCAGCAATCCTCTTGCTTCGCTCGATGTCTCGAGTAACCTCCCCCACGATGACCTTACTAGAGTGAGTGCCGGTCAATAAACAAAATCAAAGTTAATGTCAAAGGAATACCAGTATCTGTTGGGCTTGTTTGTGGAATCTAGTTGTGTGTTGATCCGGATGATGACCCGACCCAAAATAATGTTACATGACAACATTATTTTGGACAAGCCTATGCCTCTTGGGGCCTTAAGGAATTTTTTTTTTGAAGAACATCTTAGCCGTTTGAAGAAAAAACACGCCCAAGCCTCCACCGGTGTCGCCTACCCATGGTTGTCCTTACCGACATCACCCACAACATAGCTAGCGTCGCCCACACTGCCTTTTCACGCCTTTGACGTTATCTGAGTCATTTCCACCTGCATTGAGGCCTGTGCCTGGGGCACCACCAAAGCTACCCACGCCATTGGCATCACCCAGCTCGTTGCTGGCTTTGCCCAGCGCGCGACAGACGCGCCCCGCCTCCTGGTCGCTTCACGCTGGACTCCCTCCTCGCGATCTAAGGCGTCACCTCTACTGGCATCGCCAGAGTTGCGTGGCGTCGCCAAGGCTTGTTTGTTAGAGGCCCCATCTCGATCCCTCATGTGATTCTGCCATAACAGTCTTCTTGGTCCTCGAAGTCCGCATCTTCGTCTCCATTGAAGCTCCCTGTATTGTATTGAGATAGGTTACTTAACACTAGGAAGAGGAATGACAAAAAAGGAAGGAAATGGGTGGTCTTATAACAAATTGAATATGTATTGTGATCAGAAACCTATGCCTTGAATTGAAAAGGGGGTCTTAAAGGATTTGTAAGTCTTGGGTGCAGAAAAGATGTTTCATGGAGATCTTTAAAGCCCTAAAGGATGGAGCCTAGGTGAAGGAATGTTTTTAAACACAGCAAGGCACAACACAAAGGGTGACCGTCGTTGTGATGATGATACAAGACGGAGAAAGAATTTTTGCACAAAGAAATGAAAAGACAAAGAAGCTATCATGGGGAGTAAGGAACCCACCATGTATTCAAGTAAAGAAGACTCTCATGCCCTCAACCGCTTGCCACCTCAAGGGTTTGGGGCATTTTGTTTTTCCTGAACCCCAGGTTAGCGATGCATGGAGAAGGGCATGGGGGGCAAATGACGAGCCCAAATTCATCTGGGTCAGACCCAATAAATCAAGTAAGCCCAAGTCAGCTAAAAGACAGGTCAAGCCCAGTTCGTGAATATGACCCAACCCAAAGTTCAAAGAGTCTAAGAAGAATTAGAGCACGTGGGGAGCAATTATCGGAATACTCACTCTCGAAGATCAAAACACTTTTAATTGTACTTATCTTTTGTAGCTAATCTTTCCGAAGAATTAGTGTATTTTCCCTCAAGTCACTGCCTCAACTTAACTAAGGCTCTGTGCCTATAAATTGTAAATTTTCTCAATTGAGAGGAGTATCTCTACATCTCTCTACACACCTTACACATAATTTTTCTCTCTCCTAGCTATTATACCCCTTTCGGAGCTAACCATTGTTTTTTCTCTCTCGTTCACCTTATTTTATCAATAAAGATCCCTTCGCCACCATTGTCATTTTTCGAAGTGGAGTAGCTCTCTCAAATCGAACCATTATGTATATGTGTGTTAATTCTATATTTATATTATTGTCATTGATTGCTCTATTCATTGTCCATTAATTACACTTTATCACACTCGACTGTTGATCTTGCATAAGTCTATTTTGTGCATCATAAAGTGTAAATCAATGACTACAACTTATTTTTTTAACTTATTTTTACTTATATTTAAATTTGAGTCAAAATTGAGTAAAGTTTGGAGATGCCAAGTACCTCTCCTTGGGATATATGTTACATCCGTTTTTAATTTCATCTTTGAACTAAATTATACCACGAAATGAGCTATCGTCTTCGGTAAGAAAATATTCGGACTTGAATCTTAAATTTACGTGAGTCAACCAAAATTAGTGAATTCAAGATTAATCGAGATTTAACCTCAATTTTACTCGAAGTTGTACAACGCAAATCAAACCCATATTAAACTCAATTTCAAATAAAAAAAAAAGATAAAATTTAGCCCAAAATATTACGACCAGTCAAGATTCAGATTTTCTACCGTCCAAAACTTCCATAAAAAAAAGAAGTGCATTTGAAAGGCTGCCAAAAGCACTTTAACTAATTAAGTTGTTTTGAATCATGACCGACTCTCTAGAGATATTGTTGGAAATAGTGAACAATATTGTAACTATAATTTTTCGGTCAATGAAACCATTGGTCAAAAAGAACCCAAAAAAAAGACAAACGCACTTAGCATTAAAGCAAGTGCAAGCACTTATACAACGGTGATTCGATAATAGCCCTTGATTACGGGGACAATTAGCCCTCAAGATGGAAGATTACAAAATCACTTATACACTTGGGTCGTTTGGTTGCAGTATTAAATGGTGAATTTTGGAGTCATAAAGAATAAGACTCTTTAATTCAACCTTATACAACATAATCAGAAAATATTCTGTATTGTATAGTTTTATTTCAAATTCTTGTTCAAATAATATACTGTATTTGTACTATTAATTCGATTATAATGTCACATGGGAAAATGATATTACAATTCAATTCAATCGTATTAAGTTGTAAATTTAGTATTTTATCCAATAGATAAACAAAAATATTAATAATTATACAAGATTGATAGTTTTTTAGTTAATGTGTAATTGTTACTCTATTATCTCATTCTTAATCCAATATCTTATCAAACACTAGATTACAATGTGTAATATTTTTGTCTCATATTTAATCTTGCATTTTAGTTACTATACAGAATTAGTTTGTATTATCTAATACAATTCATTTTTTTACAATACAAATAAAAATGAATGAACATCAAACCTAATCCGTAATTCCAACGTAGAAACAAAAACATCACCTAAAAAAAGATCTAAAACCCAAAACCGATCATCAAGCAGAACAAAGTATTAAAAAGAAATATAAAAGAGAGAGAGAGAGTCCTGCAAAAAGAGACCAAAAAATCCAATCGAAAGATGTCTAAAGGATGATCTCAAAACCAAAACCAAAGTGAATATGGATTGAAATTATTGGAGAATTTAGTGGAAACAGAAATTGAACAGCCAACGAAATTCCAAAACCTATGCATCGTATACAAATTTGAACACAAAGAAAAGAAATCGAGATCGAAATACTATTAACCTTATTCTGTTAGAGATCAGGATTAGTGGGGGCAAAGTCAAAAATTTATTCTAGAATGAGCACAATTTAACAACTAGAGTTACATTTTTAACAGCGGCATTGCTAGCTTATGTCTTTTTGTGTCATATAGTCATGTGAGTGACATACTTTAAAGGAGATAGTAGACCTAAGGGTTCAATTGACCCACAAAAAAAAAAGTTGAAGGACTTAATTAATACAAGAGTCATAATTTGAGGTTATAGGTGTAGTTCACTCAATTTCTTTTTTAATTTTGTTATAATAGTGCCTTTTTTTTTTGAAAGAAACCGTAGGATTTCAATAGAAAGTGCATTTCTTGCTAACAAATACACTACCTTATTACCCGACCTATTCACGGTAGACACATTAAAATAGCTAAAACCAAGCAAAATGTTCCTGATATCAACCAAGACATTGCCCAGAGAATCAAAATCTTGTTCAGTATAAGTAATAATCTTCATAACATTTGATGAATCTGTTTGTCGGTTTTTCTAAATACTCCTATGATTCTTGTAGATGGAAATTTTGTGTATAAATATTTTCTATATGTCTGATGAGTTTTTTTGACAATATTCACGTACATTTTATTGTAACGTGACTCAATGCGGTCAAAACAAAACTCGTTGCCACGAAATAGTCCAATTTTATCAAAACGGACCTTTATGACCCACAAGTCCATTTGAAAGTGTTGTCAAATGCACTCTTAAGCCTTTTTGAAAAAACAATCATGGATAACTCTCTAGAGAATATATCTCAGGNCAAAAACATCACCTAAAAAAAGATCTAAAACCCAAAACCGATCATCAAGCAGAACAAAGTATTAAAAAGAAATATAAAAGAGAGAGAGAGAGTCCTGCAAAAAGAGACCAAAAAATCCAATCGAAAGATGTCTAAAGGATGATCTCAAAACCAAAACCAAAGTGAATATGGATTGAAATTATTGGAGAATTTAGTGGAAACAGAAATTGAACAGCCAACGAAATTCCAAAACCTATGCATCGTATACAAATTTGAACACAAAGAAAAGAAATCGAGATCGAAATACTATTAACCTTATTCTGTTAGAGATCAGGATTAGTGGGGGCAAAGTCAAAAATTTATTCTAGAATGAGCACAATTTAACAACTAGAGTTACATTTTTAACAGCGGCATTGCTAGCTTATGTCTTTTTGTGTCATATAGTCATGTGAGTGACATACTTTAAAGGAGATAGTAGACCTAAGGGTTCAATTGACCCACAAAAAAAAAAGTTGAAGGACTTAATTAATACAAGAGTCATAATTTGAGGTTATAGGTGTAGTTCACTCAATTTCTTTTTTAATTTTGTTATAATAGTGCCTTTTTTTTTTGAAAGAAACCGTAGGATTTCAATAGAAAGTGCATTTCTTGCTAACAAATACACTACCTTATTACCCGACCTATTCACGGTAGACACATTAAAATAGCTAAAACCAAGCAAAATGTTCCTGATATCAACCAAGACATTGCCCAGAGAATCAAAATCTTGTTCAGTATAAGTAATAATCTTCATAACATTTGATGAATCTGTTTGTCGGTTTTTCTAAATACTCCTATGATTCTTGTAGATGGAAATTTTGTGTATAAATATTTTCTATATGTCTGATGAGTTTTTTTGACAATATTCACGTACATTTTATTGTAACGTGACTCAATGCGGTCAAAACAAAACTCGTTGCCACGAAATAGTCCAATTTTATCAAAACGGACCTTTATGACCCACAAGTCCATTTGAAAGTGTTGTCAAATGCACTCTTAAGCCTTTTTGAAAAAACAATCATGGATAACTCTCTAGAGAATATATCTCAGGATATTTTTTTATATATATTGTACAATATTGTAAATCTAATTTTTTTTTTTTTTTTTGGTGAATGAAACTATTGGTAAAAAATAAGACGAAGATAATTAGCTCAATTCTACCAGGTACAATAACGACTTAAGAGTGTCAAGTTTAATAAAACAATTCAAGATGAATGATTACAAAATCCTTTATTCCATGCTACTTTAAGTAATGCTTCCTTTCGGTCACATATGGTCTTGTCATTTCTCCCTTCCATTTTCGGTCTTCTCTTTTCTTTTTCCCTACTTTTGCTTTGCTTTGCTTTGTTGTAAGTTACCTTTGATGTTTGGCGGAGGTCTTAATTTAGATACGTAAACCAACACAATATTAGCACAAATGGCATTACCAAAACTCAAGAACCCGATGAAGCGTGTGAGTGGATCAGGTGATTTGAAAGTTTGCTTGCTTTCACACTATCAGACCACTGGAATGTTTCTTTTATGAGTTGTCGACATAAATTATAAGGTGCTATGTCTCTTTATGAGTTGACTCAAAACGTCCAAAAATCGCTCATATTCTTGAATTAAATACGATGGCTGGCTTGCAAATCCTATAGTAACACTGTACTTAAATCGATAAGATCAATGTCGAAGTGGTTTGAGCCAGTTAAACAGATTGACCTTTTCAGAAGACTTTCGTATACATGAATTTTCAAACACCCACATTAAGTCAATAATGTTTGTTGGGCCATAGTGGGAGTTTAGTGTTATGTGTTAATTTGGATGATGACCCGATTCGAAATAATGTTACGTGATTTTTAATGAAAAATTTTCTAAAACCGCCCTCTGTATTCCGCTCTCTTAATAGTAAAATTTCTGCATTTTCGTGGACGTAGGCAAATTGCCGAATTATGTAAAATCTGTGTGTCTTGTTTTTTCTTGTTTCTCATTGTTTTATGCTTTTTGTTTGTTCTTCGATTGTATGTGTTTGTTTGTGAATTTAAAGCGAATTAGATCCCAACAACGGTGGGGCGAAATGAACTCTTTGTGCACCCCTAACAGAGGATGCAATAACCCAAGACAGATTTTGAACAAATTCCTTCGTTTAGGGCCTAAAAAAAGCATTTTTTTTTCATTTTTGGAAATATTTTATACTTGAATAACTTCACCATCTAAAGTTAGAATTGATCATCGTCAGTTCTGCTTTAATCCAAGTGATTAATAGTTTTTAGCAGTATAATTAGTTTAGAAATTTCCTTTGTTTGTCAAAATCTACATTAATGGCCTAATTACGTAATTAAAGATAATTTGGTCACATTTGGTTATTTCCTATTTAGTTTTACGATTTTAGCACTGTTTATATCCTTGTAAGCCTTGGGCTAAGCAGTTTTAATTGATTAATATAATTGAGAGAGTTTTTCTTTTATTCTCAATTATTTTGGTATTCTTTATGAATTAACAAATCAATTGAAGCTTTTAAAACTGGTATTCTTTGTGAATCAACAGCCACAAAGTAGGATTATAATTCGGAATTTGTGCGCAAAGCAACGATTTGGTTTCACTATCCCCCTTCGTTCATTATCCACCCTTATTCTATCTGCTTCCCTGCATCACTTATGATGAAAAATGTGTCGCGCCTCATGTCGAATGAAAATGAATGTGTTTTTATTTATACTAGCAATACAAAACGTGCATTATACATGAAATGTTTTTTTTTTTTTTAAAATCTGAAAAAATAAAAAAAGATAATACATATGGATGAAGGGAAAAAATACATATATTGCACATTGGCCAGTGAAGAGGGATTCTAGGATGTCATAGTGGAATCCCGATAGACACTATTACACAGGGGTCTGAGATGATTATTGGAGAGATAGAATCAATTCTAAGGGATATTTGGCCGTATGCTAGTCAAATTCATAGAATTAGATTTGAAGATGTTAATCGATCAGCTAACATGGCAGCTCAACCAAGGCTCGAAGTGGACACTCCCATCTCAATGGCTTGAGAACTTGCCTCTCCAGCTTAGCATACTTATTTGTAAGGAAACTAGAATGGTTATAGGCTGACTGTGTAAAGCAGGTGGGTATGCCTGAAATAGTGTTTTGTTAGTTATGAAAACTTTATTTCCTGATCAAAAAATAAATAATATTGTATTTAAATTTAGTCTATAAGAAATGATATAACATAATATATATATATACTAGTTGGTGTACACGTGCGTTATACGTCAACCATTTTAAGTTATAATTTTATTTTTTTCATTTCTTGAGAAATAGATATGTTGTAAATATAAATATTGATGTTTATAAACGGGAAATGCTCATGATAATATTCTAGCTAATTATCAAACATTGTTAACCTCTTGCAATGGTGCATGTACAAATCTGATAATATATTCTACATAATTACTCGTCACAATGAACACTTTCAAGTCAAAGAAAGTCAAACGATGCCCAAGCTTCCTTTATATAGTTATTGAACTTTGATCTGTGTTTTAAGCGACTTAAAAATTTAAACTAATATACGTGATAATAAAAATAATTTTGAAGTTCCACTAAATAAAGAATAGAAGAGATTAAGGCTGATCAAGGCGTTTACTATTGTTTTCACTCTTTAGAGGTGAAAGTGAGGAGAGCAAGTGTCAAGTTCGGCCTTAAAGATTCCATACAAAATGGACAATGAAGCATTCTTTTTTAAAAATAGAAGGAAATCACAACCCCACCAGTCAATGTTCTACAACCCATTACTATTACCATCATCAAAAGACCTGGTTGGGCATCTTCCAAACATAGATTCTGATGCCAACCCGAGCATGTTTCTCTTAAGCATGGAATTGACACGTAAAACTTCAAATGCACAAATGATTTTCCAAAAAAAATTGCTCATGAATATTTTTCCAATTATTATGGTACTCAAATCAATACAATGAAATCCCACCCCATTCAAAATAACTCTGCAAATCTTGACTTCTCAATTAGTAGCTTCGGATTCAATATAAAAATAGACAAGATGCATGTGAAATAGAGACGCAAAGAGAACTTAAAGATTATAGTTTTATATGTAATCCAAAAATGATTCTTAGAAACCAAGAATCCTTAACTCCATTAGTATCAATAAAAGTTTTCAAAAAAATAAAGAAATGAATGGAAAAATCAGCCTCGTGAATAAATTCCAAACAAAAGCTATGACTTCTCTATTGAGAGATATCAATATTGAACTTTTGCACCCTAATAGACCAATGGATCAATTTTCTTGAAAAGAAAGTATAAATATTATAAGGAAAAAAGACAAACCGGGCTATAATGGAGAAGGCAAGTCTCCTAGAATTGGGCTTGAATTGAAGTACGTCAAACTTGGCAATGATTGTCCAAATTTATACTCCAATCAAATTTGACTGGTACTTGAGCCATATATTACCCACAACTTGTAGGTTTTTACTATGGAACATAAGTGATTTGGAGGTAGTGTTCTAAGCACATTTTTTAAGTATCTCAACTTGCTATTAACATCAATTGTTAAGGGAACTTACAGATACACCATGGGCTAGTTTGTTTGAGGTATAAGGGTGGTATAAGGAAAATAGTACGTGGGACCTATTTTAAACTTTGTTTGTTTGGCATTTTTTACTAAGTATTAATTTTCAAGTCATAGTACCGATCCGGTGTGAACAATAACACTAATACTTTCTACATAGTGCTATTCAATACCACCTACCCAGTGGTATAATATTCTTGGTATAAATGAATGGAGGTATATAATAAACTAAAAAAACCAAAATACCCTCATGTACAATGTCCATATAAAAATCTAGTTGCAATTTTTGACTTTTTAAGGTTAAAATTATTTTTTTAGATTGGTTAGCCGCAATTGTTGACCTTTTTTAAGTAGGTATTACACAGATAATGTTTGTGACAAACAAACAAGGGGAATGATGAGATTATAGTTTAAGACCGGGTATAATATACTATTGGATTGAAATGAAATGAATATAAAATCTTATACCACCTAAATTTTATACTTGAAACAAGCTAGCCCATAGGTATAGTTCAAGCAATAAAACATGGTCCAGAATTGTAGAATTTTAAATATTTCTACATTCTAACATCATCTTCTTCCATCCAGAGGGCCGAAAACACTACAAATATAATTGGAAAAACTAATTTTGTGAGGTAAAATTTATGCAATAAAATTTTTTCTTACTTTGTGAACGAATCTTCGATTTTTTACCATAGTCAATCAAAAGTTTTTCCTTTTTTTTAATTTGTTGGTTTGTGTACTACTGGGCTGACATTCACCCAGAATTGATTTAGTGTTTCATTGGTCTAGGGGGTAAGTGGGCTTTGCCTCGGTAGATCGATAAAACTGTTAACCATTGAATCCTTCTAAGAATTGAGTACGTGAGGGATAGAACCTCTATTAAGGATTTCGGCTTGACCTGGATTAACTCACGCGGGCGATCCTCCAGTAACCTTTATTTCTCAGTGCCCGCAAGAGTTTCGTCCCACATCGACTGAAAGTCGTCCCCCCCCCCCCCCC
>CAUOFW020003347.1:327645-343536 GCA_963454935.2 Ilex paraguariensis | reverse complement strand
AGATGGGTATAAGAGACCCCCCCCCCCCCCCCGCGCATATAAGCCCTTCAGGTGTCTAGTGGGTACCTCCTCCTTTGAGTGTAAGGGCTTATATGCGAGGAGGGGAGACGACTCTCAGTCGATGTAGGACGAAGCTCCTGCGGGCACTGAGAGGTAAAGGCTACTGGAGAGTTGCCCGCGTGGGTTAACTCAGGTCAAGCCGAAATTCTTAGTAGAGGCTTCTACCCCTTACAGAGTAATATGTAGGCTGATGTGCAAAAGAGGAGTAGAGAGATTGTACAGACTCATAAGGATGGTTTTGCATGTGATGTTTGAAGAGAGCATTGGATCAGAGTCAATGGGGAGCTCAATCCGATGGGGTTCCTACGTAAGTGGGAGTTTATTATTAATAATAGAGCTCTAATATATTGTGAATTTATTAAAAGTCTGATACACAAATTATAGAGATCTAGCAGTATCTGAATAGTATTGAGTGATTATATTTATCCTTGTGAATATAGTTGAGTACAATGTAATCCATACCAAATTAATAACACATCGATGTAGGCTTTTTTTGTCCATGGACGTAGGTACCGTCAAATTACGTACATTTTTGTGTTTTATTTCTTCTTTTTTTTCTATCTCTACAGTTCCTATCTTCAAAACAACGGTATCAAAGTTATTTTAATCAAAGCAATTGCAATAAACAGAATCAATGTTGATTAATCACTGTGTAAAACCAACAATTTATAATTGTGGACAGTCGAATTTCTATCCTAACGGAGAACGTATTATTAAACAAGTTTGACTAGTTAATGTAATTATAATCCTAATCCATTAAGACAAAATCTATAACTAAGAATTATTTGTCCAAGAAAAGTAGTTATCTTGTTCTTCGGATTGGAAGAACATGAAGAAATGCCTTAAACGAGGTTATAATGTTAACTTTCTAATCAATGAAACTATTTTTATTCATAAACGAAAAACAAAACAAAAGTATTTAGCACTACAGTATACACAACAATTTAGAAGTGGTGACTCTAATCAAATACTTCAAGATGAAACACAACACATATGTACATGAGGCCACTGCTGCAACACAAACATCAAACAGCTGGAGAGGATTACACCGGTGGTGATGGATATGGCTGGTTGTGTCGGTCCGAATAATTCTGAACGTTGGGAAAGAGGAGGGCAACCACATTGGTAACTCTATTATAAAGCCAATAATATGCATGCTTTAGTTTATTTCGTGCTAAGATTATTAGCAAAAATGCCAGTACAGCAAAAATGAGTTGGCCAAGAAAGTGTGGGAGGATGACCGATCCTAGTGAGATCGATGAAAGAGCTCCAGAGACGAGAATAACATGGGCTAAGACTTGTATGTCACGGGTTTTAGTTTGATTTTGTATCCCCATTGCGAGGCAGTATATGAATGTGGATATACAGAAGCACCACATGTTTATAGGGCATGCCTCAAATGGATCCTTTCCTTTGGCTTGATACCTCATGGCGACGAGGGCAGCTAGCAATGGCACCAGATATTTGAAGACCTCATGGCTTGGAGGACAAGGTGTGAACTTTTTCTTGCTTTCACAATCAAAAAAAAAAAAAAAAAAAGAAAACATGAAAATAAAAACCTTTGAATCTGGTTGTGGATTAACTTCAGATGAAAACATAAAAATAAAAACATGTAGGCCTGTTTGGTTTGCATTTTAAAAAATAGTATCCGAAAATATTTTTTGAGAAGAATTTTAAGAAAATGTTTTTGAAAATTTTTAGATTGCAAAATCTGTTTGGTTATATATTTTTTAAAATAGTTTTAAAGAACAAAAAATTGTAAAATCTATTTGGACAATAATCCACAAAACTCACAATTGTCATATCTATCTTTTCCCTCTCTTTCTCTTCACAAAACCCACACACACGCACACATAAACACATACACACCCACGCATACACACACAGATCCAGACTTAGATTCAGATCTACACAGATTTGTGCTTCAGATCTATGTAGATCTGAACTTTAATTGTTGTGAGAGAGAAAGAGAGAGGGGAGATGGAGAAAGCAGGCTCTAAGTGAAGGGCTCCATCTTCGTTGCACAACAATCTTCAGTGCTCCATCTTCGTTACATAGCTTCGTTGCACCGAGAGAGAGAGAGAGATGGAAAAAAAATGAAGAAAGGAGGCCTTTTGCTGCTAAGGGGATTCGAAGGCAGACCTCATTAAAGACCCAAAATTGCTTCTATGTTTCTAATGTTTTTAAAAAAAACTCTGAAAACAAGTGTAACTTATTTTTTATTTTTTGCTCCAATTCTCATTTTTTCTTAAAAAATTTTGACAATAAAAATGCTAAGAAAATAAGTTTCTAATATTTTTAAAATTTTGAGAACAAATAACACTTTTACATAACAAAATCAGGCCTGTATTTTTTCCACATTCCCCCTTGACTTAGGTGACTGAAATGTAGGACCACTAAATCAAATCCTATCTCACCGGTAATGATAGCTCATTTCTGGTTTGATATAATTGGGGAGGCTGCAATTCTCTTTCAACGAGGAGATCTTTTCGCATCGATTGGATTTGATAACATTAATGAAAATTGACTAATCCCTGAGTTATTTCGTAACAAAGGAGTTTACTCACGTTAATGATATGGTAAACTTTAACCAAACTCCACCCTTGTCTTCCTTAAAAACAACATTACCATTTTTAACTTATTTACTAAATTACTGTACTTTTTAAAAATCGGAGTTGTTGACTCCGTTTTTATTAAAAAAATGATTCAACAACCCCGCATTTAACGGACCAAAAAAAAAGTTATTCAATATTTCAGTCAAATACAAAAAGAGGGTGTTAAAAATTGGGGTTATTGAATCCACTTTTTTAAAGAGTGTCATAATTTGATAAATAAATTTAAAAATATTGTAGATTGGTAATATTATTTCAAAATTGCGATAAATTGGTAAATAACTTCAAATAATGATGTGTTGACTAAAATGGTGCAAAAGAAAAAATCTAAAATTGAAATTATAATAGTGTTATTGAACAGAACGTAAATTAATATATATGAATATTATTTTAGTTATTAGATTCCAATAATATTGCTCCTTACTTATGCTATTAATGAAGTCGAGAAATAAAAGATTCTTAAGATTGTTGATTCTATGTAAGGGTGTTAATCATATCATGTCGTGTCGTGTCATATTACTTTCGATTGTATTATTTTCGTGTCATATAACTTTCAGTATGTGTCGGGTTCGTGTCAATATGCGTATTAATAAAAAAATATTTAGTTCAACAACAACTCATATAATATTATTTAAAAAATTTAAAAAAAATTATTTTTTGTCTAAAATATTCGTTAAATAATTATCTATTTACAATATTCATTAATCGTATTATTTGTATCGAACTTTAATTTGACTAATTTATTACTCATGTCAACTAATCGTGTTTTTTTCGAGTATTGTGTCGGATTCATGTTAATAAATAAAATTGACACCCCTAATTCTATGCAATTTGGAAGTATTTTGTGATGCACAACATCAATTACTATAACAAATAATCAACTATTGTAAAAGAACAATTTTATCATAAGCAGAAGATGATAAAACACCCAACGAAAGGTGATGAGCATGATAGAACTCTCCAAAAAGGAAGAAATGAAAATTCTGTGGTTGTATTTGACAAGAATGGTCCCCTTAACCTCCTAGTTATAAGGATTTTGGATGTATTTAGGGTGACTTGACCGGTGGGTCTTTGGTCCAATGATACTTCTTGTTTTGTAAAGGTTTTGTCTTATTGAGGTCAAAGGTTCAAGTCTTCGTTCTCCCTCTCCTCTCTCCCCCTACCAAAAAAAAAAAGAAAAAGGGTGACCAATTAGACTAGACTATTTTGTCATATGTCAAATTATCTGAGTATTGTGTATTAATTTTCAATTAAACCAAAATTGACCAAAAAAGTTTAAAAGTAATGTTATTTAGACGTAAAAATCTGATTTGGGTAACGTACATAGAGATTAAATTCTCAAAACCCAATTCAACATAAATAAGACAAAAACGAAAAATGTCACAGGGAGAAGATGGTGTAGAAGTTTTGAAGACATGACCAGCTTAAAATCATGTGGTTCAATGTTAAGTGATTCGAAGGACACCAACAACTTGGCAAAGTCTCGTGAGACTCGTCGTTTATATAAAATATTGAACGGAAATATCAAAAAAATCAAATTAGATACGATTCAATCGAACTAATATCAGCCGACACTTTGAAGTGCTTATAACGTCGAGAAGTAACTCAAAGAATATATATATATATGACATATATATGAGTTTAGCTAACCTGCTTGCATAGAGAGGAAGACGACCATCTCTGCATGTGCTCATCGCCAGTCTCCTTCTCCAAACAACCTTAATTCTGTTCTTCTTCCTACCATTGTCACCTCTGTTGTCATGATCATTTTCCATGTTTAAATGGAGCTTATCTCAACACTTCCTTCTCCTGCAGTTCCTAACTCCAATTTGTTGTGCTTTACTACAAATTTTTTAGGTGTAATAGCTTTAAGCTATTTATTAACATTAGTGTATCTGAAACTATTTGACTTGACGTGTCTTCGTGTCCGCAAATAAGGTCAGGTAAATATTACTGTGTAAAAAAATTATCTCGGGATCATTAAGTGAGGGGGTAAAACTATGGCACCGAGGAGTTATTCCCCGACATCGCATCGTTATACTAAGATAATGGTAAAGTTACGATTCAATCTGATTAGATTAATGCGAAATGGAGTTGCTTGGAATGATTTTAATGTTTTAGGATCAATCATAACTTTTTTTAAGTGATTGCGGTCACATTGAATTGTAACGAAAGCCATAAATCACTACAAGAATTAAGATACTTGAGACAAGTTTTTTGCGGCAAATATGTTCCCCGTCACATAAAAAAAAAACATATTTTGAAGAAAAATTGTGGTCTCGAAAAGTCTTTTTCTTCCAACAAAAGTATATTTTAATCAGGGGTGGAACCAGGATTTTATTTTAGTGGGGGCAACTTAAAATTCTTAAATTGAAACTATAAATGTAACATAATTTTCATCAAAATGTATATTCTTAATAAAAAAAATTTATTTTTAGTTCTATAAAAAAAATGTCATTTAGATGTGCAACTCATATATGCAAGCGATGTACAAAAAAAGACAACAAAAAAGATTACACATCAAAAAACATATATTTCTTGAAAAAATATATGTCAAATTAGATTCAAATTTAATAGTTAGTCATTAAGGTCATAATGAATGACATAATATTGCACATAATCAAAATATAATTCATAAATCCACAATAATATAATTCAAAAATATACAATACTTGTGTGTATTTGTTGCTAAAATTTTAGATCTAATTCCTTTGTATTTGGGTCTTGTTGTACTAAATTTTTAATTAAAATAGACAAGTTTTGAAGTGGAATTTGTGTGATTCACTGCACAAGATTTTGTCCAGTTCATTCTTTATTTTGTGTTGAAACTAAAGAAATACACTATAGCAAAAATCAACCAGTGTTTTGTTTTTCTTGAATCTTGTTCTTGTGATTTTGGTGAGATAATTGCTGCTATATACCCCCAACACCAATAATCAAGTAAGACAATTTGTTGATTAATATACCAAAGCTTCTAAGAAATCAAAAAAAGGAAAGAAGTGAGAGGTAACAAAGGAAGGCAGAATCCCAAAGATCGAAGTTCGAAGTTTGAACAAAGAAGAAGTTCAGACGAGTAAAGGGCGTAAAATAAGTGAGCTGCCAAAGTTATGTTTAATTGTTTGAAAATTTCATTACCCCACCTATACTTAATGAAAATTTTAGTGGGGGTCAGATTTAGAAATTTTTTATAATTTCAAAAATTCACCTAAATCCCAAATTTTTTTGAAATTTCAATGGGGCAGCTGCCCCACTGCCTCCATACTAAATCCGCCCTGATTTTAATGATTCAATGAAAATCTCTTGTCTATCTGCTTGGTTGACAAAACCACATTTTCCACTACGACATTTCTGATTTACCTAGTTCGGATGATCCTGCCGATAGCGACATCAATATGTCTCAGAATTTGCAAACAGAAAAAACAAATCTAGAGAAAGAAATTCAAACATTAGAAAGACTTTTAGTAAATATGTTCAGTTTTTATTTTTTATTTTTAAATAAAAAATGGTATCTGTTTTTAAAAGTAAAATTTTGTTGCAAATCCCAATAATCGCCTATGATTGACAAATTCTATATAAATTTTTCTGTAATTTTCTTTTAATCTTGTTGAGAAATTAATTTTTTTTAATGTCATAAACGTTTTTGGTTAGTATATTTTAATGTTTGTATCTATTCGTTTGTTTGTTGCTTAATTACAAACCTCTAACTTGACAAAAAAAAAAAAAGAATTTGAGACAACTATACAATTATTTTTACAAAAAAACAAGGAAGTGTATTAAATAACAGAAATATTGTCTCGGGTCCATATATATGAGTCTAAAAGAGTGAGTACGAGTTATCCACTATTTTCAACATGGCAAATATGCGAGCACAAAAGGAGACTTCTCCTGATAATCCATGCAAGCTTAACTTTTCTATTTCAAGTAACATTATAATTTGTACTTAATCTAATGATTTAATTTATCGTAATTTTTAATTGATACTAGATTTAAACCGATATTAAAGTGTTATTGTAATCCATTAACAATAATCGATTAAGTAAGAAAAATTGATCAAAATTAGATTGAAGTGTACTCATTGCTCAATTTCAAAGTGTGATTGCAAGTGCTGGAACTACAACGAAACATATCATTCCAAAGTTGGTAACATATGGCCATGACTATATAATACTTAAAAGGAAGAAATAGTTAGACTTTAGGAAGGTTCTTCGTGAAGGGCTTCAGTGCCAGACACTGGCTCTGTGGGTCAATAAAAAAATTGTAATTCTGCTAGTAATTGTAATGTAAGAGTGGGTCAGCGGGTCAGGAGCAACAAAGTTGTTTTATTGTGATCTCGGTAAGGGTTCAAATTGTAGAAATAATCATAAGAAATATCACTGTGTGCATTTTGACCCTCCCCAAATTTTTTGCAGTGATATAACGGGAGCTTCGTCTACTTGACTATTTTGTTTTTTTAATTTTTTGATATTAGTTTATTGCATTAAGCAGATTGTAAAATGCCTACATCATTATGGTTAGTGCTTCTTGGTCTCAAGTTCTTGTCTATTTCTCCATTTGTTGTCACTTATCAAAAGTCTCGGGTAATTGTCACTAGAATTATGTGCATTTTCTTAGTCAAGATAGATGAGAAGGAACCCTACCAACTAAAGATTATTCAGATTTCACAATTGAAACTAAGTTTTAAAACACCCCTTTTTTTTTTGTAAAGCCTACATCCCAATTTTAATTTCAATCTAAGGATTCGGAAGTTTAAACTTTTCAGCATAAATAGTTTGTCTTTGACCGAATTAGAAAAAAAAATTAGTCGAGATGCGTGTAAAAATCTTAAACTAACAAGAGAGTCAAAAAATTGAATTGTAGAAGAAATTTTCATAGGGAAAAATTGAAAATGGAAATTTTATTTAATTTAAATAAGGGGTGAATTGCACTTTATATTTGCAAAGATTAAATTTTTCATAATGACACTCTCATTGAGTTAATAGTGTTGTACTGTGATCCTTCCATTAGTTCTCATTACTAATTACGTTAACTTCAATTAAAAAAACTTAAATCTTTCGGCATACAGATTCCACTTAAATAAATGTTAAACTATTTTATAATTACATTGGGAGCAGGTGGGCCCAAGGCAAATCTGTCCCTGATTACTCTTATCTTATGTCGATAAAGTATCAAACATGACTTCCAGCTGATTTGGGAGATCTGTCAAGGCCTCGCGTAATCTTGTGTTAGATTCACACAATATCCAAAAGGGACTGGGAAAAAAACCTTTTTGTTTTTAATGCAGAAAGAATCTCTCCAAGACATGATTGTATTGTATTTATTTCTTTTATTTTTTTGTTTTTTTATGGTGTTTAGATTTGTATCGATTATTCTTTTAAACTTAACGATTGATCGACTACTATTGTTTGAATTATGTTAGAGTATATTTGGATGATTTTGGGGTGAACAGATTGGATTAATTTTATCAAATCCATGAGACAAAGTATCGGCCGATTCGATATAAGTCGGCCGAGTCGTATCTGTCTTGACACCTTCGGAGACGATACCATTATATAATACGTATAAACCCTGAGTCTCAAATAAAATTGGGCGAGTCGTCTGAGTTGTATACGAGTTAATTATGAGTCACCGAAATATCGTCACCGAATTGACCGATATGATTCTGCGACACCGTAATATGTCTTGAATTTTTCATCATGTTCAACATTTTCTTTTAAATTATATTGTCCGATGAGATGCCGCGACTAATGTGTCTCAAAGCTCTCTGAATTGATGGCCGATACCACGACTTTGAACTATGAACAAACCCTTCCAAACCCAACACTCATCATTGTATACATGAGACTTATAAATGAATCTTATTCATATCTTATTTGGTCATGTGGCATAGTTAATCTATGCTAAAGTATATGAAACTCATCCCCCTTGGGTTTGCCCAACCCTATGTATATAGGTCTAATACTTCATGACAGTTACGAGCCGAAATAAAAATCTTGGGTTTAAAAGTTCTAATTAAATATAAAATTAAGAGGTTTATCAAAATATTTTACTTAAACTCACCCTTCCAAACCCACTCAAACTCACCAAAAAAAACATGCTCTTAAAGAACAAGGGTGGCTAGTCCTCATGTAGTGTCATAATAGATTAAACTTGAGTCTTCTGTGTTATTAAAGGACAAGTCTAACCACTAGACCACCTCTAAGGATTTATTACATTTATTTTAGTAAATTATATTTCGATACTTGAAGTCACCCTCTAATTTGAATTGTTAATTGAACTCATGAGTTTCTAGGAAGAGACAAACTCAAAGCGTGTAAGTTTATGATTTGAAATAATGTGGCGGGTTAATAGGAAACAATCTCTCTATGGAAGTACTATCTTTTTCTTCACGCGTGCATGTGATTAGTAAAATAGTGTTAATAAAAGTGAACAAATTAATTAGATGGAAACTTCACTTTTATGCTTTCATGATTAGCAACTTAAACCACATCCACCGTCTAATTTTTGTTTCTTTGCATTTGCAGTCTACATGAACCTTGTTTGAACATTGAAGCTAGCACGGATATTTCCTTAAAATTGACGTATTTATATTGGAATATTTTCCCTTTGAGTTCACATATAATTAAAAAAAATTACAAAATTTCATATGATTTTGAGAGCACGAGTATTTTTTTAAGTATTATCTACAATTACATGTCAAGAAAGTATGAAAAAAATGAGTTAGTTACATTATAATTTTAAAAATAAATACTTGTGTAATAGGAAAGATGAATAATAAGAGGAATACACTTTCTATTTTTTAAGGATGGGAAGTAAGAATGATACAATTTTTTTCCTTTGTATTTGATTGGATGAATAAAAAATAAAAGTGACGATTTTTTTTTTTTGGTGCTAGCTAAGATCAGGAGTGACAATCGAATCGTGTCATATTAGATTCATGTTGAGTCATTATGAGTTTGTGTCGAACATTAATCAAACTTAACTTAACTCATTTAACTAATTGTGTCGTGTCGAGTTATGAGTTGACCTATTTATTTTCATATCGAGTTCAAGTCGTGTTATTGTATTGAGTCGAGTCCAAAATTTTCACCCTTAATTAAGATGAAAAAAAAATTTTTATTAAAATATTTTTATTTTTAAAATTTATATATACATATTTGATTATTGTATTTTTATATAAAATTAATGTATACATATATGTATATATAAAAAGATATATAGACAAATAAAATATATTTCAAAATAAATAATTAACTTTCTATCCATTTTTCTTCTGATTTTGAAGGGATTGATTTTGGTGAGTTTGAAGAAAAGTTAATACATTCACTTTTTCATCTTTTATACTTTCATTCTTTATCAAACATGATGTTTTATTTATCTCTTAAACTTTTCATCTTTCCACTTTTTGATCATACTAAACGAAACATTAGTCTCGCTAGGATATGTCGAATTGACTTATAATAGGCCTCAATAAACTTGTTAATCGTGTCGAATAAAGTAAATTTGTGTTCTTAAAATATAAACAAATTGTATTGTGTATTTTTTTTATTGTTTTATTCATATTCGACTCATTAAATTAAAATAATTTGATATTCATGAATCATTATATAAAACAGAAAATAAAATACATGGGTAATTTATAATTTTTACCCTAAATAAAACTATATAAATTTAATTAAGAACAACTTATAAACAACACGAAATTTCATGTGCAATTTCAATCAATTGCTATCAACTCCCCCAAATATCAACCTCTGTACGCGTCGTCATTTCATCCAAAATTCAGTTGCGCTAATAACAATCTGATTCTCGACACGGGCTTCGTTGTTTAGTGCTGATGAGGTAAGTACCATGTATTCATGCCATAATTTTCAGTTTTTTATGCTCTGTTTGGTGGTTGAGAAATCCAACAAAGTGAAGAGAAAAAGTAAACTTGGTTTAGGGTTTGTTAATTGTCTTCAGATTTGTTTTTTTGTGAACTTCTGTTTATTTATTTATTTTTTTTCATATGTTTAGTTTTATGATTTCTTCTTAATTCTGGTGCTTCCATAATTCTCGTATATATGAAATCTCAATGTAAATATTTCTATGGGTCTGATAAGTTTCTGACAATCCAAGTTAAAGTCTCATAATTTTGATTAGTAAGAAGGAAAGTGGTTTTTGGGTAGGAAGTATGGAAGCTCAACGGGTAGATGGAAGTTTAATCAAATTAGTAGTTCGTATTTGGTGGGGTTTTGTGAGATCCGTTGAAAAATGTATACATACCAGATTTCTAGAGGGGAACTTTTTTTTTGGGTAATTCGGACTTGGGATACTTCATTTGGGAGAGCTGTGCTAGATTGGGAGTTGGAGTTGGTGTATAATATCTTCAAGTGCTATGGAACTCTAGTCAGTAGCGACATGGAGAATGCCTTATTGATATGCAGAATCTCCAACAGTGTAGGTTTGAGTTGAGCTTGTTCTATAGGATGTCGTAAATGGGGATTGCTAGTGTATTGTAGAAAGTGGTTTGACATAAAAAGTACCTCCAAGGGTTGCTTTCTTCTCGCTAGTAGTGGCTAGGTCATTGAGGCAATGCCGAATGTTGAAAGTTGAGAAAATGGGTAAGCTCATTTGGTGTTGTATGTGTGAAATGAGATGGGAAGTCCATCAATCTCCTATTATTACACTGCCTGTTGTTTGGCAGCTGTGGGGGCCTTTATTGGCCACAGCTGGGATGAGGCGGCTAATGTTAGTTCAGGTACTTGACTTGTCAAGAAGGTTGTATTAGGATTCAGTGCAAGTAAATATGGAATCTGAAAGTGGCCCCTTTTGTCTTTTTCGTGGTATTTGTCTTGAGCACAATAGTAGGCCTTTTGAAGGTGTGTAAACTTCAGTGCTCAGCTCGAAATAGGTATTTGTTTTGGATTTTCTCGATGAGTTATCTTATTTAGGTTCTTCTGTAGGGCTTCTTGTTGTGTTGGGTTTTGAGATAGGGTTGAGTTGAGTTTATGTTGCTTCTAATAAATGTTGTGGGAACATGGGTTGTATCTGCATTTTTGCAGTGATTCTTTTACACTTATTAAAGTCAAAAGAAGAAATATTTGAGGGTAATTCTATGAATTTAACCCAACAAAGCCCCTTGTCCCAACTGTGTGTGGTTGGCTCTATGAATTTTAGTCCTCCATTGTACACTTCAAGTTATTAAAAAATGTATTTTGTACAGTATATTTGTGACAAACATAAGTGGGATGACAAAGAGGAATGCATTTTTGGGCCCATACTTACACTCACATGGCTGCATAAACAAGTGCATCTATCTTGAGTTAATATTCCTGTTCATTGCTGGATAATTTTTGGAGTGGAACTGTCAAACTTCCATTTAGTGCAGACTAGATATTTTTAGATAAGAAGTCATGTGCATATTTTAGGCATAATCTTTAGCATTCATTTTCTCGTTTCAATTTTGGGAACTAGATTAACTCACGTTATTAAATTCCAAATCTGTGTATCAAATGAGCCTTTACTTTTATAGTTGCATACTTGCATATAATGGTTTTATATAAAATAAAACTAAATATGGTTTGTTCTTTCTTCCCATAAGTTTTGGCAAATCTGCATATCCTTGTATGCATGGTTTATTCTTCCCGTGACTTGCAATTTTGTTTCACAAACTTGAAATGGGGAAATAGTTTGATTATGATGGCACATGATGCTGTAATCATGAAATAGCAAATCCTACAAGCGATGTTTAACAAAGATATTTACCAAGGATTGATAGTTTCTTCTTGAGGAAAATCATTATTTTTCATTTGGATTATTAGCTTCTTAATGCCTGTTGTTTGTATAACTTTGCTGATTTTGAAGTCTGTACAATTTCTGATCCAAAAAAAAAAAAAAGTCTGTACAATTGAATTTGCCATTTTAAACATGAAGTTTGGTTCTTGTTGAGCAGGGTTTTACTTTTATCAGCAGTTGAAAAATTTTCCTTTAGCAATAAGAATGTCTAATAACTTCATTTGGGAGCCTTCTTGCTTGAGTCATGCCAGGCGATTTCAGCGTACCTTATTTAATTTTGTCATTTGGTGAAGATGAAGTGTCTATTGTTTCCGATGGAAAGTTTTTTTTCCTTTCAATTACTTTTGAAATGATTCTACCCTGTATCATTTGTGGGCTTGTTTAGGACTTTAAGAATTACATAATTGTGTTTTTAGTGTCATGATTAATGGTGCTTCATAACGTTCATTCCCAATTTAGATTGTGGTTTTGGCCATTCTATTGCTATGGAGCTTAAGGGAACAATTTCTTTTCCATGGGATGTGAAAATTCTTATTAGAAGTGGCTTTTGAATTTTATATAGATAAATACAAGCATTGCTCCAACTTAAAGCTATTCAAATATCAGCTTGTGAACCAAGGATGGCATCTCTAGCCCAGCCTCCATCTACCATGTCTGCCATTACTGTTCCCCTAGTCCGTCCTAGGAGCTTTCGATTGTCAAAGTCCCTAAGTCTGCCCCATAGATGGACCTTCAACCACATGCACATTAGGCTTCCAACTGTTTGCTGCACAAATGTGTCTCCATGGGAAAGTGGACCTGTCACGTATGCACCCAGTGAAGATATCGCAAGTGGCTTCCTAAAGGGAACCTCCAACATCTTTGAGAACATGAATTCTGAAAAAACAACTGAACAAGTGTTAACCAATACCGAAGAGCTCACAGATGCAAGCAGTCAGCCAACCATGCGGCTTCAGTATCTTAGATGGCCTATGTGGATTCTGGGCCCTTCTATTCTCCTCGCCACAGGCATGGTGCCCACCTTGTGGTTACCCATATCATCCATTTTCCTTGGCCCCAACATAGCCAGCCTTCTTTCCTTGACAGGACTTGACTGCATTTTTAATCTCGGTGTATTCCTCTTTCTCCTAATGGCTGATGCTTGTGCCCGTCCAAAAAACCCAACACAAAATTGCAGCAGCAAGGCTCCTTTCACTTACCAGTTCTGGAACATGGTTGCGACCATAACAGGATTTGTCATACCCTTGATGATGCTGCTTGGTTCTCAAAAGGGCGTCCTCCAGCCTCAGTTGCCTCCCATTGCATTTGCAGTTCTGTTGGGTCCCTACCTTCTGCTTCTATCAGTGCAGATGCTGACAGAGATGCTTACATGGCATTGGCAGTCACCTGTGTGGCTGGTGACCCCTGTTGTGTATGAAGCTTACCGTGTGTTGCAGCTGATGAGAGGGCTGAAGCTTGGTGCTGAGCTCAGTGCACCGGCATGGATGTTGCATACTATTAGAGGGCTGGTGTGTTGGTGGGTTCTGGTCCTTAGTATGCAGCTCATGAGGGTTGCTTGGTATGCTGGTTTCACTGCCCGTGCTCGTCAAGAAGAGGTTGTTGATGGTAAATGATTTGACTGTTGATGAAGGCTACAAGAAGGGTGGCTTCATATATATGCATATTGCGAGTATACATTCATTAAGTAGTTGAACTGGCAAGGTGCCTGCTTATATGTATATAACAATATGTGCCTGTATTTTTATTTTTTATTTTTAAATGAAGAGATCCTACTACAGTAAACATTGGTTGTTAAGCAAGCCTTTTACTGCCCGTGTTATTCTTAACAAGTCCTTACTTTTCCTGGAGATATAATATGTAATGATGTTTCTGTTACCTAAAATGACATTTGAGTAGGTGAATCCTTCAGTGGTCTGCATGAGAGACCATGGTCGGAATATACTACGTTGATTATGACTACAATAGATTCAGCTCTTCTGTTGAGTGTGATGGTTTTGGATCTAGCTGGTGACCCTTTCCAGTTGCTAACTGGCGGTTGGTTGTTTGAGCAATGAATTACGGAAATGCTTTTTCTTGTCGCTTCTCTAGTCGAAATATCTGACTCTTTTTCTTTGCCTAGGTTACACTTTGGAATACTCTAGAAGGAAATTTTGGTCTACTCTCCCAATCTTCACTTTACACCAAGCTGACTCCCTTTTTCTCATAAGGCAAGCAAAAGGAGAAAAACATAGAAGTTATTTTTCAAATTATTAAATTTTTTCAAAAATATATCCACACACACACACTTATTAATGCATAAACAAGCAAATTGATTGTAACAACATAGAAAAAGTGTAATACAATCATGATAGTAGGTTTTCATTGAGTGTATATCAACTATGGAAAAAAAAAAATTTCCTTCGGTCAAGGTTATTTGAACTCTGAGTTTGTTCTTCCCTTTCACCTACAGAGTTGCCCTTGACGCCATTATGTGAGAGGAGGAGGGCGGTGGCTGTGTGGTGGTAGCGGTGGCTATAATGAGAAGTGAGTATTATTTTTGGGACTTGAGGGTCCATATAATTTAGTAAGAAACTTTTGGGGATGGGGGTGTAATTTACCCTTGTTTTTTTTTTACCACCTCAAAAATGTGTTTCGGAACTGGATAAACTGTAAAACGAGAACCGGACACACGCGCAGCCCAGCGAACAGAGACAAACGAAAGTGTCCCACGTTGCTCTTTCTCTCTCTCTTCAAAACCAGACATCCCCAAAAATCGAAAACGAAAGACTCGCTATTCCAGATCTCTCTGGCTATCGCTCTCTCTCTCTCTCTGTCCGTCACATTCCTGGATTCTCAATTCCTCGCCGTGAAACAGTAATTAACCCTCTCGTCAGCACCGTTAAACCAACTATCTCTGCCGGAGACGGCCTTTACTTTCAATCTCCTGCGGCGCTCTCAGATTGTGTTAGAATGGAACTCCTCAGCATCGAACCTCAAGAGCTTCAATTTCCATGTAAAGTTCTCCACAACTTTTTCCTTGTTATTTTGAAGCTTTCTTATTGAGCAAGTAGTACTCAGATCCGTGCTTTCGTTTTCTCCATTTCTAGTGTTTTTATATGATTTGTATGTTTTTTTTTGTTTTTGGAAGTTGAATTGAAGAAGCAGATCTCTTGTTCTATGCAATTGACGAATAAAACTGATAACTATGTGGCTTTCAAGGTATCTATTCTAGGGTTCGAAATTGTTATTATTGCCATTTTGTTTAATCTTTGTGTCAATTGTGCCCTAGAACTGGAAATGTATGATTTTGATTGTAGTATTGGTGAATATTTTTCAGGTGAAGACGACGAATCCGAAGAAGTATTGTGTTCGGCCTAACACTGGAATCGTTTTGCCTAACTCTACATGCGATGTCGTGGGTAGATAACTCTCTCTCCCTCCCCCCCCCCCCCCCCCCCCCCCCCCC